>JAOZGT010000001.1:14798633-14968917 GCA_035578325.1 Coelinius sp. EB29 | reverse complement strand
TCTTCACTGACCAGTGGTTGTAGGGAGATTGACTTTTCTAATAAAAAAAAAACTCTACCGGGCTTACCCGGTAGATATGTAATATCTTCACTGACCAGTGGTTGTAAGGAGATTGACTTTTCTAATAAAAAAAAAACTCTACCGGGCTTACCCGGTAGATATGTAATATCTTCACTGACCAGTGGTTGTAAGGACATTAATTTTTTTAATAAATAAAAACTCTACCGGGCTTACCCGGTAGATATGTAATATCTTCACTGACCAGTGGTTGTAAGGAGATTGACTTTTCTAATAAAAAAAAAACTCTACCGGGCTCACCCGGGAGATATGTAGTATCTTCACTGACCAGTGGTTGTAGAGAGATTGACTTTTCTAATAAAAAAAAAACTCTACCGGGCTCACCCGGTAGATATGTAATATCTTCACTGACCAGTGGTTGTAGAGAGATTGACTTTTCTAATAAAAAAAAAACTCTACCGGGCTTACCCGGTAGATATGTAATATCTTCACTGACCAGTGGTTGTAAGGAGATTGACTTTTCTAATAAAAAAAAAACTCTACCGGGCTTACCCGGTAGATATGTAATATCTTCACTGACCAGTGGTTGTAAGGACATTAATTTTTTTAATAAATAAAAACTCTACCGGGCTTACCCGGTAGATATGTAATATCTTCACTGACCAGTGGTTGTAAGGACATTAATTTTTTTAATAAATAAAAACTCTACCGGGCTTACCCGGTAGATATGTAATATCTTCACTGACCAGTGGTTGTAGGGAGATTGACTTTTCTAATAAAAAAAAAACTCTACCGGGCTCACCCGGTAGATATGTAATATCTTCACTGACCAGTGGTTGTAAGGACATTAATTTTTTTAATAAATAAAAACTCTACCGGGCTTACCCGGTAGATATGTAATATCTTCACTGACCAGTGGTTGTAAGGACATTAATTTTTTTAATAAATAAAAACTCTACCGGGCTTACCCGGTAGATATGTAATATCTTCACTGACCAGTGGTTGTAAGGAGATTGACTTTTTTAATAAAAAAAAAACTCTACCGGGCTCACCCGGGAGATATGTAGTATCTTCACTGACCAGTGGTTGTAGAGAGATTGACTTTTCTAATAAAAAAAAAACTCTACCGGGCTCACCCGGTAGATATGTAATATCTTCACTGACCAGTGGTTGTAGAGAGATTGACTTTTCTAATAAAAAAAAAACTCTACCGGGCTTACCCGGTAGATATGTAATATCTTCACTGACCAGTGGTTGTAAGGACATTAATTTTTTTAATAAATAAAAACTCTACCGGGCTTACCCGGTAGATATGTAATATCTTCACTGACCAGTGGTTGTAAGGACATTAATTTTTTTAATAAATAAAAACTCTACCGGGCTTACCCGGTAGATATGTAATATCTTCACTGACCAGTGGTTGTAGGGAGATTGACTTTTCTAATAAAAAAAAAACTCTACCGGGCTCACCCGGTAGATATGTAATATCTTCACTGACCAGTGGTTGTAAGGACATTAATTTTTTTAATAAATAAAAACTCTACCGGGCTTACCCGGTAGATATGTAATATCTTCACTGACCAGTGGTTGTAAGGACATTAATTTTTTTAATAAATAAAAACTCTACCGGGCTTACCCGGTAGATATGTAATATCTTCACTGACCAGTGGTTGTAGGGAGATTGACTTTTCTAATAAAAAAAAAACTCTACCGGGCTCACCCGGTAGATATGTAATATCTTCACTGACCAGTGGTTGTAAGGACATTAATTTTTTTAATAAATAAAAACTCTTCCGGGCTTACCCGGTAGATATGTAATATCTTCACTGACCAGTGGTTGTAAGGAGATTAATTTTTTTAATAAATAAAAACTCTACCGGGCTTACCCGGTAGATATGTAATATCTTCACTGACCAGTGGTTGTAAGGAGATTGACTTTTCTAATAAAAAAAAAACTCTACCGGGCTCACCCGGGAGATATGTAATATCTTCACTGACCAGTGGTTGTAGAGAGATTGACTTTTCTAATAAAAAAAAAACTCTACCGGGCTCACCCGGTAGATATGTAATATCTTCACTGACCAGTGGTTGTAAGGAGATTAATTTTTTTAATAAATAAAAACTCTACCGGGCTTACCCGGTAGATATGTAATATCTTCACTGACCAGTGGTTGTAGGGAGATTGACTTTTCTAATAAAAAAAAAACTCTACCGGGCTCACCCGGTAGATATGTAATATCTTCACTGACCAGTGGTTGTAAGGACATTAATTTTTTTAATAAATAAAAACTCTACCGGGCTTACCCGGTAGATATGTAATATCTTCACTGACCAGTGGTTGTAGGGAGATTGACTTTTCTAATAAAAAAAAAACTCTACCGGGCTGACCCGGTAGATATGTAATATCTTCACTGACCAGTGGTTGTAGGGAGATTGACTTTTCTAATTAAAAAAAACTACACCGGGTCTACCCGGTAGATATGTAATATCTTCACTGACCAGTGGTTGTAGGGAGATTATTTTTTTTAATGGAAAAAAACTCTACCGGGCTTACCCGGTAGATATGTAATATCTTCACTGACCAGTGGTTGTAGGGAGATTATTTTTTTTAATGGAAAAAAACTCTACCGGGCTTACCCGGTAGATATGTAATATCTTCACTGACCAGTGGTTGTAAGGACATTAATTTTTTTAATAAATAAAAACTCTACCGGGCTTACCCGGTAGATATGTAATATCTTCACTGACCAGTGGTTGTAAGGAGATTGACTTTTCTAATAAAAAAAAAACTCTACCGGGCTCACCCGGTAGATATGTAAGATCTTCACTGACCAGTGGTTGTAAGGACATTAATTTTTTTAATAAATAAAAACTCTACCGGGCTCACCCGGGAGATATGTAATATCTTCACTGACCAGTGGTTGTAGAGAGATTGACTTTTCTAATAAAAAAAAAACTCTACCGGGCTCACCCGGTAGATATGTAATATCTTCACTGACCAGTGGTTGTAGAGAGATTGACTTTTCTAATAAAAAAAAAACTCTACCGGGCTTACCCGGTAGATATGTAATATCTTCACTGACCAGTGGTTGTAAGGAGATTGACTTTTCTAATAAAAAAAAAACTCTACCGGGCTTACCCGGTAGATATGTAATATCTTCACTGACCAGTGGTTGTAGGGAGATTGACTTTTTTTATGAAAAAAAACTCTACCGGGCTTACCCGGTAGATATGTAATATCTTCACTGACCAGTGGTTGTAAGGACATTAATTTTTTTAATAAATAAAAACTCTACCGGGCTTACCCGGTAGATATGTAATATCTTCACTGACCAGTGGTTGTAAGGAGATTGACTTTTCTAATAAAAAAAAAACTCTACCGGGCTCACCCGGTAGATATGTAAGATCTTCACTGACCAGTGGTTGTAAGGACATTAATTTTTTTAATAAATAAAAACTCTACCGGGCTCACCCGGGAGATATGTAATATCTTCACTGACCAGTGGTTGTAGAGAGATTGACTTTTCTAATAAAAAAAAAACTCTACCGGGCTCACCCGGTAGATATGTAATATCTTCACTGACCAGTGGTTGTAGAGAGATTGACTTTTCTAATAAAAAAAAAACTCTACCGGGCTTACCCGGTAGATATGTAATATCTTCACTGACCAGTGGTTGTAAGGAGATTGACTTTTCTAATAAAAAAAAAACTCTACCGGGCTTACCCGGTAGATATGTAATATCTTCACTGACCAGTGGTTGTAGGGAGATTGACTTTTTTTATGAAAAAAAACTCTACCGGGCCTACCCGGTAGATATGTAATATCTTCACTGACCAGTGGTTGTACGGACATTAATTTTTTTAATAAATAAAAACTCTACCGGGCTTACCCGGTAGATATGTAATATCTTCACTGACCAGTGGTTGTAAGGAGATTAATTTTTTTAATAAATAAAAACTCTACCGGGCTTACCCGGTAGATATGTAATATCTTCACTGACCAGTGGTTGTAGGGAGATTGACTTTTCTAATAAAAAAAAAACTCTACCGGGCTGACCCGGTAGATATGTAATATCTTCACTGACCAGTGGTTGTAGGGAGATTGACTTTTCTAATTAAAAAAAACTCCACCGGGTCTACCCGGTAGATATGTAATATCTTCACTGACCAGTGGTTGTAGGGACATTAATTTTTTTAATGGAAAAAAACTCTACCGGGCTTACCCGGTAGATATTTAATATCTTCCCTAACCAATGGTTATGAAAAGATAACTTTCCCTGTAAAAAAAAGCAACGGCCCTGTCTGGTAGATTCTCAACATTTTCATCAAATAATGGTTATAAGAGCAAAAAATTTTCCTCATCTGAACAAATTAACCATGCCCACTTTAGCTTTATCTTTACAATTTCATCCTATTTTTTGTATTCTTTCTGCCATCTGTTGGAGTAAGTGCGCAACAACACGTCATTCACCATGAGATGGCGCCTCTATGTAATTCAGCGATTTGTTTCGTCATTTCCGCTTTGGGATTTTGTCTCTTTGGGATTTTGTCATACACTCGATTTTTTTGGATTTAGAATGCAAAATTTAGGGTTTTATTGATTGTTTTTTTTTTTTTTTTTAATTTTTTTGAGGGGATTATTTGGCTTCTCTGAGGGTGGTGGAAGGGGTGATAGTGATTTTATTTATTTATTTATTATTTATTGGTTTTATTCTTGAGGAGAATGGTCAACATGATGGTAATGGTAATGATTTTGTGAATAATTTGGTGATTATCGAGGGAATGAGTGGGTTTAGAGGAAAATGTCAAGAGACCTTTTTTGTAGGGGAGGAAATTTTTGAGGAAAAAGGTCTCCTAATTTTTTTTCCTAGGATCCATAGTTTTCGAGATAATTTTGATTTTTCATTTTTTATGAGTGGGAGGAATATGATTACTTATTCAATACTGATTATCTTGGTAATGAGTGGGTTTAGGGGGAAATGTCGAAAGATCTTTTTTCGAGATTATTAAATTTTCTACAAAAAAGGTCTTTTCACATCTTTTCGTTAAATCACTCAGAACCGAGATAATTCGGTAATTAAAAAACCGAAATTTCATTACTCTTTTACATTCTATTAATTTTTATTAGTCATCTCGTTTTGACATTGAAAATATTTCGAAATACTGGAAAAAAAATTTCAGAGAATGTTTTTCTTCACTGCGTGGGAGATTTCTTTGGAATCGAAGGCTAAATGGAGCCTTTGTGCGCAGTGAATGTCATTTTTGTTTCGATAATTATGAAGTTGAGTCAGGAATTTCTCAAGAAATCTATTGGACTTCAATCTCCATATAGTAAAAGTTTTTCCTCATTTCTACTGATTTTCTTTATCCACAATTTCTAAATTTCGACTGCTCAATTCTTCAAACGAAAATTCTCGAATCAAAGTGATAAAACTAAATGATTGCACTCAACAAATATCTCTGAATCTGATGGAGATATAAAAATTTTCATAGAGACCTTTTTTCTAGAGAAAAATGAGATCTACAAAAAAGGTCTCTATAAAAATTTCTCTATTTCTCTTGAATCAAGAGATAATTATTAAAAACTGATTGTAAAGTGAAATTAATTTTTTAAAAATTCGAAAGTTGAAGATAATTGAGAATTTACAATTAATTTATTAATTTCAATCAAGATTGATGAGTAGAAGTAACATATGTATATTATATACATGTCACCACTCGTTGTTGGAAGAGAAATGCTGGAATGAAAGTTAGAAAGTCAAGCATGAGATTAAAATCAAAATTTCTGTCTCGAGTCAATTCAGATCATATTCAAAATGCATAATTACTTCAACTCAAGTTTATAGATTTTGGAAAAATCAATGTTTGTAATAGTGAAAAATTCTGCGTATTCCCATACCCAATGCTTCCTGTAATTATACACGCTTTCTACTCGTCTCGATGCCCATCGTGGTTTCTTATCGATGTATCAGATTTCGTGTAGACGAACAGAAAAAAAAACGAAACAGAACAAACAAGTGATCAACCTTGGACATGTACACATCATTCAACCTGTTTATTCAAATTCAATCACTAATTATACATAAAATAAAATTCTTGAATCTTAAAATTGTGATATCTCCGAAAAAACTGAATTTAAAGAAAAATGTCAAAAGACATTTTTCATCAAAAATTTAATACTCTACAAAAAAGGTCTCTTGAGTATTCTTCAAAAATCCATTAGTTCCAGAGATATTCACAAATTTTTTATGTATAAAAAAAACTGAAAACCTCCATCATTTAGCAAATATCTTGAATACCAGTAGATTTACAAAAAAATATCAAGATACCTTTTTTGTAGATAATTTTCTCCCCTACAATTTCCCCCTCAACCAACTAATTCTCAAGATATCCCCAAAAAACTCCAACTGAATTTTAAAAAATTCAAATGAATCATATACAAATCCTCTCTTATCTCCCTTTTTTCTTTCCCTTTTTGCCCTTTCCCTTTTTTCCCCTATTCTGCTTCTTCTCTTGAATCTTCCTAAGTTTTAGCACCTGCTCTGGTGTCTTCAACTCTCCTCTACCCCTGATTTTCTTCTTGAGCTTCTGATTGTGCCTAGCCCAGTGAGTATTAGCTGTTGTCTTCAGCCTCCTGCTGTTCTCCCCCTCCTCACCACTATCATCATCATCATCATCACCAATCTTAGATTTTTCCTTCCACTGCTGATACCTATTGGTCTTATAAGTAGCTGGAATCCAAGCACCAGACTCAGTCCTAATTTTCCCAACTTTAGAATTACTATTAACAGTTATCATTTTCTTTTTCTTCCTGTCCCATTTTTTCACTTGTGTCTGGAGCCTCCTAGACTCTTCATTATCAGCTGTCAAATCCATCTGTACCTTGTCAACAACATTTGCAAAATTATTAACAGCTAAACCATCCTCAGTGTGTCTGTCTGATGCTGAATATGGTATATAAAACTCTGGATCCTGTACAACATCTCGTTTCTTTTTCTTCTTTGGCTCTCTGTACAAATCATCCAATTTACGTTTTTTATCAGTGATAACTTGACTGAATGCAGCAGCAATATCAGCTGAACTACTTCCATCAAGTTTAGAACGTTTATTCTCTCTGATTAATGATTTTTTAGCATTTTTCTTACGTTCATCCTCTTGTTCTTTGAATGTCTCAATCACATTTTTGTGAAATTGTCTCTTTGTCTTCATTACTTTGTAGTCTAACGATGATGGCTTTATACCTATCTCGAATATTGTACCTGGTGGACGGTATTTTTTCATCTGAGAGAGAAAATCGGAGACTTTTGGGGAAATATCTTCGTACTCTGTGAATACACCAGCGTTGGAGATGTTGAGGTCTTTGGAGCGTTTTACTGAGTCAACTGAGGCTGGTGGACGGGATCTGAGGTACTGCATGTAACCATTTGCTGATACTTGGGACATGTTCTTGATATCTGTCATTGTCTGGTGCCATATGTTTAATTCTGTTAATTCCTGTTCGATCATTGATGCTGGCATCTTTCCAATTGCACCTTTTGATGGGGAACTAAAAATTTTTTAACGGTTATTGAGGATTATCTTGATAATGAGTGTATTTAAAGGAAAATGTTAAGAGACATTTTTTGTAGATTATTAAATTTTCCAGAAAAAACTTCTCTTCACATTTTCCTCTAAACCCTTATTTTCCCGAGAAAAACCCCTCTCAACAAAATGCACTCACCCATCTTTCCCAAGAGTGACCCCTCCAGCTCCAATAATATTCATCTCCATCCCCAGAAACAGATGTAAATCCAACAAATAGGGATACTCATCATTAGCAATGATATTATAAGCAGTACCAGACCTTCCAGCACGTGCACAACGTCCAACTCTGTGCACAAATAATTTACTTTTTGGTGGAAAATGATAATTAATAACATTATCCAAATGTGGAATATCAAGACCCCTAGCAGCAACATCTGTCACCACAAGAACTCTAACTTTTCCCCCTTGAAATTTAGCAGCATTGATTTTTCTAGCTGAAGCATCAAGATTTGAGTATATAAAAGTATTACTGATACCAGCTTTATCCAAAATCATGTGAATATACTCAACATGATGCATTGTAGCAGCAAAAACAACTGTCTGTGAATCCTTTTTAATAACGTATTTAAGAAGGCACAAAAGTACAGCTAATTTTTCTTCTTTCCTGCATGTTATGAAGGACAATGTGAGCTCATCAGGCAATTTACTCTCTACATCTAGACGAATTAAAGTTGGATCAGTGAGTCCAGCTTTTGAGAATTCAACAAGAACTTTTGGTAAAGTTGCTGAGAATAAAAGAGTCTGTCTGTTTTCTGGAAGACGATTTGTTATTTCGTGTATTTGCTCACCCCAGCCCATCTCAAAGAGTCTGTCAGCCTCATCGAAAACTACAAATTCTACATTTTTCAATGTCAAATCCATCTCGACACATATGTGAAGAAAACGACCTGGTGTAGCGACAATTATGTCTGGATTTCCATGGAGAACACTGAATTGATTGTCCATACTGTCACCTCCTAGTATCACTGCTGCTTTTAATCCAGTGAATTTTCCAATGTCTTTTATGAATTTTAGGGTTTGCAGGGCTAGCTCACGTGTTGGAGAGAGAATCAGTGCACGTGCTCCAGCTTTTGCATTTCTTGTTTTTAATTTTTCAAAGAGGGGAATTAAAAAACAGGCTGTTTTACCTGATCCTGTACGAGCCATTGCGACAACATCGCGACCTGTTAGAGCGACTGGAATTGTCTGGAATGAGAGAAAAGATGTTTTGGGGTGAATTGATTTTTTTTTTTTTTTTTGGAGATATCTTGAGAATGAGAGGGTTTAGGGGAAAATCGAAAGAGAGCTTTTTTGTAGGGGAGGAAATTATCTACAAAAAAGGTCTCTTAATATTTTTTGATAAAATTGATGGGTATTGAGATATTTGCGATTTTTAGTTATTTTGCTATCAAAAATTCTTTGTAATTTGGTGATTATCTTGATAATTAGTGGATTTAGGGGAAAATGTCAAGGGACCTTTTTTGTAGATCTTAAAATTCTCCAGAAAAAAGGTCTCTTGATATTCTAACGAAAGCTCAAAATATTCTAACACTCACCTTTCTCTGGATAGGAGTAGGAATTTTATATCCTCGTTTTAAAATACCTTTCAACAGAGGAAAGCTCAAACCCATCCCCTGGAACCCACCAGACTTTTTTGAGGCTTTGGCCTTGGGCAAAGTCTCATTGTCATCGTCCTCAATATCCTCCGGATTATCAAATCCAATCAATTCAGTTTCCTTCGTCTTCTTCATCTCTAAATTCACCTCTAGACTCTAAAAAAATATAAATAAAATCATTAATTCATCATTAAATCAGTTGAATTTACTCTCAGTTTGGTTAGAAACTCATCAGACCACTTTTCTGGATATAAAATTAAAATTACAATTGGTAAAAACTATTTTTGAGTAAAATTTACAATTTTCATATTTTTTAATCAATAATTTTGTACTCTTTAGCTTTAAAATTATTACTCACGTATTATTAATTGATACAAAAAACAAAATTTGAGGTAAATACACGTGGATTTGTGAATACTTCAGTGTCCTTGGCTGAATTAACCCCAAATTATTTTCACTCAACGAAATTTTGGAATTTTCTGCGCAGTTCCAAGCTTCCGCCATTGCCTCCATTAAAATGCCTATATTAGTGTGAATATGGAGTTGTTTTGTGTCACTAATCGTCAGCCCCTACCCTAAAATCCTGCGCAAGAGCACGGACATGATTTTCTAATGCGAAAAGTGGACTTGACATAAACTCTCACATTTACTACAGTTTTAGGTACAATTTGTGGTCACGAGGCTGCCAACATTGCCACCCCCAAAGAGGATAGTGTGACGTCCTTGTCACGGTGTAACTAGGATGAAGGTGGGGTCCCTAGGTGGTACACCTTCATCACTAGAAATGAGAAATTATTTAAATCTAGAATAGAGTTTAAAACTTAATAATTCAATCTTTTAACTCAAAAATCATGTCATTCAATCCTCAATCACTGTAATAAATTCCTAAAAATCTTTTATAACCTTCACAGTCCTCAACTAATTCCTGAAAACCCTGAAAATAAAAAAAAAACACTTAAACAATTAAATTCCAATATTCAAATAACCCGCCATAAATCCTTGGTGCGTGGCGAGTGAACCCCGTGGCGCGTTGTTGTGATCTAATATGGCGGAACGTAGTGTTGTGGCTGTTGAGTGTCTACGTCAGTTTTGAGGGGATTATTTCATCCACAATTAAAAATGACAAGGCAATAAATAAATAAACTATCCCACACTCCCATAAACAATTGTTAACGCATCATCAGAGTGATCAATAAGTCTCCACAAACCGAAATATCCACGTGACCGCGAGTGATATAGTCAGAGGGGATTTTCTCTCGTCAGAAAGTGTTCATCCCAAATCCAATCTTTCGCTTGAGCCCCAAGACGACTCATTTAATAGCTCCTCATAAAATAACGCATAAAATAAAGAAATATCCCACAATAAATTTAAAAAAATAACGTGAAAAACTTTTGTTATAAACAATCGCATTATCACGAATAAATAACAAATACCGAAGAGACAATTTATTCCATAATTATGATGATTATTAGTGGTTGAATAAAGAGAGGGGATGAGATTGTAATAAAAAAGTGCCAAAATTGATATTAATCCCTGAAAATAGTGATTATTTCATATTTTTAATACATTAAATAATTCATTAACCTCCATTTCCCGCGTAATAAAACAATAATAATTGTACATCTCTCACTCATACACTCTCTCGCACATTCTCTCTCTCTCAGATTTTTTTTTTTTTTCGCAATGTGTGTGTAGTACGCACATATACAAAATCCTATATATGAAGATTTATGTCTTATATATGCCAGTGGATATGTCCAATTCCACAAGAGACTTATGCAACTTGCATTTATAAACATTGTATTGTTGTAAATAAACAAGGAGAGGTGGAGAGCCCTCGGTAATTAGTGAAAGGGAGATAACACAATTAGTGAGTGTATAAAGTGCAAATATTTTGAATTTTAAACGGGGAAATTGAATTTTTTTTTTCTTTTTAATTGAGTATAATTTATTTGTTGAGGTGTTTAAACATCAGAGTGGACATTTTTTGGGGTTATTTAGGGGTTTTTATTGGTGAGGGGGGGGGGATAGGGAGTGGGTAGAGTGCCATTTAGTGAATCCAGGTGGTGGTAATTTTGATGATAATTGAAGACATTTAATGTCAATGTGGATATTTTTACAATTATGGATATAATAATAATAATACTGTGAGATGCATGTTGTAATCAGAGAGGCAGATTAGTAGTGGGTTTTTTTTTTTCTTTTTTTTTTATTTATTTGGTGATTGTAGAAATTTTAAAAATTGTTTATTTAACGTGGAGAACAATGTTTCTGTGTTTGGGGCATTATTGTGAAATTATTGGAGTTGTTTGAATGAATTGAGGAACTTTTTGGGGGGCTGATTAGGGGGATTAGGGGTATCGATTAACTATTATTATTATTATTATTATTATTATTATTATTATTATTATTTTGACAAGTTGGATATTGCGGAGGACAGGATGACTGATACTAGAAGGAGGGTTAAGCTTTATGCGCTTAATGCTGATAGACAGTGGGATGATCGTGGTACTGGTCACGTGTCGTCACCTTATGTTGATCGACTCAAAGGTATTTCTCTGCTGGTGAGGGCTGAGAGTGATGGGTCTGTGCTTTTGGAGAGTAAAATTCAACCGGATACTGCATATCAGAAGCAACAGGTATTTTTTTTTTTTTTTGTTGTTTTTAGTTATTATTTGATTTTCTTGGGGATGATTCAGAGGATGGTATCGGTTTTTGGGGATTATTTGAGAATCTGATGGAGATGGAGTAATTTTCATGAGGAACTTTTTTGTAGAGTGAAAGAAGAGCTAGAAAAAATGTTTTTTTGAAAATTTTGATAAGTCACTTGGATTTCGAGATATTTCCAAAAAAATTGAAATGGATTTTGAGTAGAGTTGAATATTGTCATTAATTTGAAAATTGTTTCGGTTTATATCTTGGGAATGAGTGGATTTAGGAGAAAATGTCGAGAGATGTTTTTTGTTGGGAATTTTGAAAGCTAAACCTAAACTTAGAACCTACCATCCCTGAGATATTCCAAAAATTAAAATTAAAAGAAAAAAAAAATCCACAAATTAATTCACCAAAACGTCTGAATGTTCCAGGACACGTTGATAGTATGGTCAGAGGGTGATAATTTTGACCTGGCACTGAGTTTCCAGGAGAAAGCTGGTTGTGACGAGATATGGGAGAAAATATGTCAGGTCCAGGGTAAAGATCCATCAGTAGAAATAACCCAGGACATAGTAGAAGAGTCTGAGGATGAGCGTTTCGATGATATGTCAGATTCAGCACCACCAATAGAGCTACCCCCCTGTGAATTATCACGTCTCGAGGATATAAATGAGCTCATAGGCAATTGTCTATCAACCCCAGTACGAAAAGAAAAATTAGCAATGGCCCTAGAGTCTGAGGGTTACATAAAAAAACTATTAAACCTGTTTCACACGTGTGAAGACTTAGAGAACATAGAGGGCCTCCATCATCTCTACGACATCTTTAAAAATATATTTCTCTTGAATAAAAATGCCCTCTTTGAAGTTATGTTCTCAGAGGATGTGATATTTGATGTTGTAGGCTGTTTGGAATACGAGCCAACTCTATCTCAACCAAAAAGACATCGTGAATATCTTCGTCAATTAGCAAGATTTAAACAAGCAATACCAATAACAAATGCTGAATTACTTGCTAAAATACATCAAACTTATCGTGTACAGTATATACAAGATGTTGTATTACCAACACCAAGTGTATTTGAGGATAATATGCTTAGTACACTGAGTAGTTTTATATTTTTTAATAAAGTTGAAATAGTAACACTGATACAGGACGACGAGAGATTTCTCACTGAATTATTTCGACAATTGACTGATGAGTCAACATCAATAACTAAAAGACGTGATCTTGTACTATTTCTCAAAGAATTTTGTAATTTTTCACAAAATTTACAGCCACAGGGTAAAGAGGCATTTTATCGTACCCTAACTGCACTTGGTATATTACCAGCATTGGAAATAACACTTGCTATTAATGATGCACAAACTAAAACAGCTAGTATAGATATACTTACATATATCGTTGAATATTCACCCAGTGTTGTCAGGGATTATACACTACAACAAATTAATAATACTGAGCCTGAACAAATGTTGATTAATGTTATTGTTGCACAACTTGTTGGTGACAATGATCCTGAGCTTGGTGGTGCTGTACAACTTGCTGGTGTACTACGTTTATTACTTGATCCAGAAAATATGATGGCAACTGTCAATAAAACCGAGAAGACTGATTTTCTCAATTATTTCTATAAAAACACCATTGTAACACTCATTGAACCATTATTGGGTAATACTGTTGGTGATAAACCAGCAAGAGAGGATTACAGAACAGTACAATTATTGGGATTGATACTTGAATTATTGTCATTCTGTGTTGAGCATCACATGTATCAAATTAAGAATTGCATTTTGAACAAGGATCTGCTTAGGAGAATACTTATTTTAATGAAATCAACACATACATTTCTAGTATTATGTGCATTGAGGTTTATGAGAAAAATTATTGCACTTAAGGATGAATTTTATAATAGGTATATTATCAAGGGCAATCTTTTTGCACCTGTATTTGATGCTTTTGCAAGAAATAATGGAAGATATAATCTACTGGATTCAGCCATTTTGGAAATGTTTGAATTTATTAAATTGGTGAGTTTTTAGGGGTTTTTTTTCTTTTTTTTTTCGTTTATTTAATTATTGATTATTCATCTTTCAGGAGGACATTAAATCATTGTGCTCACACGTAGTGGAGAATTTCTCGAAAGAACTGGAAACAATTGATTATGTACAAACATTTAAAGCATTAAAAATGAGATACGAACAACATCAGGATAAACTCAAGGATCGTGACAGAGCTACGCTCGAAAGGTAAATTATATATAATTATCATCAATTATTATTTAACATTATTAACCATTCTGTTGAATATCTCTTGGAACTACTACCAATTTTATACGAAAATGTCAAGAGACCTTTTTTGTAGATTTTGTAATTCTTCACAAAAAAAAAAAAAAAAGGTTTCTTGATATTTTTTGATAAACATGTTCCTTCTTGAGATATTGAAGATAATGTTAATGTTGTTTTCAGTGTACCATCAATTTTACGAAATAGTCGATATCGTCGTGATCAGAGACAGCTAGATGAAGACGAAGAGATGTGGTTCAATGAGGAAGAGGACTTTGATGAGGGTGAGGCAGTGGTGCCAGCAGCTGCTGCTGATTTAGTACCACCAGCGTCAGCTAAAAAACAACCAGCAAGTCCAAATACTGGACAAAGCCCAAATCCTATTCCGGCTGAATCAAAGAGCCAACAGCAACAGGGCCAAACTGTTCTCAATAACAATACTGCCAGTAATATTCTGGCTACACAACAGTCACAGGTTAACAACACGAGTAATTTATCCACTGGTGATGAATCATCAATTTCAACTGGAATCATCAGTACGTCAACTGATGATGCAGAAAAACCTAACACAAATGTTTTCAAAAAGGTAATTTTTTTTCTTAAACCTAAGTATTTCCTTATCTCGGTTAATATCAACTTTGGACAAAAATATCAAGAGACATTATTTGATCGAAATTTTCTCAACTACAAAAAAAGTCTCTTAACATTTTTCCCTAAAATCAATAATTAATGAGAAATTGCTTAATTACAAAAGACGATAGATTTGATTTTTAAAAATCAATCAAAAAATTTGTAAAAACTGTTTCCTCAATATCTCAAAAACTAGTGGATTTATTAAAAAAGGTCCAGAGACTTTTTTATAGATCATGAAATTCTCTTAAAAAAATGTCTCTTAACATTTTCCCCTAAAATCAATAATCCAAGAGATACAAATGTCTGAAAAATATACTTTTTATTAATTTCATTATAAATTAAAAATTTCCAGGGATTGGTGGATTACGAAGGTGATTCGGACGAGGAGGACGAGGACTCTGAGGTCAGCCCATCGCCGAAGAGACAGCGACTCTCATAGTAGACACAATTGCCTTTTTACTGAAGAGAAAAAGAAAAAAATCACCATTACCATTAATTTCCTCAACACACCAAGATGAAAACAAAACTCACTCAAGCTGATTCCAGGTCTCTTCTTTTCCATATACTTTCTTTTGTACTCTCTCTCTCTCTCATAACTTCCTTTATCAATCTTTCGAGGCTGAAAATACCGCTTTAAACAATTAAAAAATGAAAAAAAAAAAAAAAATCCAATAAAATCGATTAATCGAGACAGAGAGATCGATTTATCGAGTGAGAATATTTAAAAAAAAAAAAAAACAACAAAATTATTGTTTTTTTCCCCTCAGTGTAATGTGTATAGTAGAAGTCTAATTGCCTGTCTGTACGAAATTTTGTACAATTCACTTGAAACTAAAATTAATTTCTTTTTAATAATGGTAATAATAATAAACATAAAAAAACAGAAACAAAGTATAAGAGATAAACAATATGGAGATGAAAAACGCATCAATAGATTTAATAAGAGTGAATGAATTGTAGAAAAAAAAAAATAACAACAACAACAATATTGAATTCAGATTAAAGAAGGTAATTATATGAGTTTGTAAGACAAACAAGGAGTTTAAAAAAATTAATGAAAAAAAAAAAATAATAAAATAAAAATTTAGACTATCTTGAATAAGATAAATAATTATTTATGCGCAATTGTACGCCTATGTTGTGTGAAACGAATAGTGAATTTTTTTTTTTTTTTTTTCAAGGAAAAAATAATAATTAGTAGTTTATATTATTTTTATTTCTTTTTCCTTTCTTTGCGTTTGAAATGTGAATAAATTCATGTTGTTTAAATTGAAAAATCGAGTAAGGATTACAGGATTAAATAAAATGATTCATATGCATGGCGGCAATTATACGTGAATTTTTTATGATAATTATTGTTTATTGCAGCAACGAAATGCTGGGGGGGGGGGAGGAAAAGGGTTTAGGTAGTTTATTTATTAATTATTAGTGTACTCTTTTTTTTTTTTTTTTTTGATGGAGATGACTTTCTGAGGGGGTGGGGGATTAATTTGAGAGGGGGAAATTTTTTTTTGTGGTTTTATCATTTTTTTAAATTGTTTGAGGATTGGAGGAGATGAGTTTGGGAATTTTAAGGGACTCTTATGGGGTTTTTTGAAGATATCTTCGGAACTCAAGGGTTTAGGGGAAAATGTCACAAGACATTTTTTGTAGATTATTAAATTCTCTAGAAAAAGTGTCTCTTGATATTTTTCTGTAAAACTGTTTATTACTGAGATAATTAATTAATTAACAAAAATTTAATTTTAACTCATCTCCTTCACTCTTTTATCACTCAATTTTAATTGAAAAATCGATGAAAAAAAATTGAAAATTAAGAGTCAAAGGATCTCTTTATTGAGTTTAATTTTATCGTAATGACTAGAGTCGTAAGTCAGAGCCCGAAGAAGAATTCAATTCCCAAAAGAAAAAATTTCTAATCGAATGAAATTTGAGATTAAAGGAGTGATAAATTTGCAGAGTGGATTGTAAGTTAGTGTACAGGTTTTTTAACTGGTTTTATTACTGCAAAAATCTGTTATAAGAAATATCCAATTCGTATACTCCCATGAACTGATGATGATTTTTAATTAATCAACGTGAAGTGGTAAAATGTAACGAATCGAAAAAAAAACTCTTTCCTAATTATGCAATTATCTCGATAACAAGTGGTTTTAAAGAAAACTGTCAAGAGACCTTTTTTGTCGCTCATAAGATCCTTCACAAAAAAAGTCCTTTAACATTTTTCTCTAAAATCGATAATTAATGAGATAATTCAGTAATTAGCACAATAAGACAAATCGACTTGTTAATTTTACAACTTCCCAACTGAATTAATTAATTAATTGATCAATCAATTATGTATATAAGCAGCATTTGAATGAATAAATGATTGACTCACAATCAGTGGAGACCTGCACGACGAATTAATAATTAATTCAGTAATAAAGTGTTAAAGACAAGATAGAACATTTTAACACAAATAAGTTTTCGATGAATATCTCGCAATCTAGAGGGGGGAGCGAAATTTGTATAAGGACCTTTTTTGTAAATCTCACTCTTTTCTACAAAAAAGGTCCCTTTGAAAATTTCGCTATCTCCCTTAGATTCAGAGTTATTCACCAAAAACTTGAGTTGACTCATCTTGATCCGCTACTTCATTTCTTGAATAATAATTAATTAATTTATTCTAATAAATACTGAGAAAAATTTAAGTGATGTTTCAATCGATGGGCAATCAACAATAGATTGAGAAAGTCAAAGGAAATAATTAATTGAAACGGAATTAATTAATAAAAAAAGATGAAAAAAATTATTCTTCATTGTAATTAATTGGAATCGCGTGGAAAATAGCTCAGTTAATGTTGTAGAAACTAAACAAAAAGTATCAGACAAGCCCATTAACAATGTACATCAATAAAAGATGTTTATTTTTATAAATAATCATTAATTACAACTAATTCCCTGCCTTAATGGATTAAACAGCAATATTTATGTTAAATGGAGAAATTTATTGTTTTTTAGGGGAATTAATTGATTGGCTTGGCTCAAGATACTTTCATGATTATTATCGATAGTGAGCAGTTATTGGTCAACATTCTGGCACATTTTCTACGAATTTCTAATGGTTAATTAAACATTGATTAATGAAACTGTGGAAAAGATGAGTTGAAAATTTTTGAGCAATCTATTTTAGAAATATCTCGGGAATTAGAGGGCTTAGGAAAAAATTGTTTAACACCTTTTTTGTAGAGAATCAAATTTCCTACAAAAAAGGTCTTTTGACATTTTTCTCAAAACCCGATAATTACTGAGATGATCGCAGAATTACGTTGAGTTGATTCGTCAACGTGAATGAGGAAATTTACTGGATAAAACGAATTTGTTAATTACGTATTGCTCGTTAATTATTGAATTTAGGAGAAAATATCAAGAGACCTTTTTTGTCCCTCTTGAAATTTTCTATAAAAAATGTTTCCTGACATTTTTCTCTAAATCCCTTCCTTCCCGAGATATTCGTAAAAATCAACTGATGATTTCGGACTCGTCTGATATTACCAATCAATCATTGAAATAAATGAACAAATGAAGTGAAATAATCGCAAAAAGACAATTTTTTAACAGTGAAGTGATTTTATTTGCCTCACAGATGATTGAAAAAACGATGAAAAATGATAATTGAAGCTGCATAAGTGGAATAATTGCATTTTTTAATTTATCATTAATTAATTCATTAATTAAGGTAATGTGAATTGAATAATGAAATGGTGACATTCTTAAAATGTTAATGAATATATCTGAATCGCTTTATTTTATGTAAGTACGTCGTAACGCAAGAAATACAACAATTTTTGTAAATACGTGACCAAAATTACGAAGAAAAAGAAAATACAATAAATGCTGAGACTTTTTTTTTCTTCTTTTTCTTACGTTCATTGTAATGAATTTGCTCTACAAATCTATTTGTGTTCTATATGGAAAATAATGATGATGATGATGATGAGTAGAGAGTGATATGAATGAGTGTTTTATGAGTAAAAGTGTTGTAGAAGTGCGATGAAAATATTTAATTATAATAAATTTAAATTTAGAAAAAAATTACGATATTTCATTGATTTTATATAATTATATTATAAATTAAATTTGGTAGAGAAATGAAAAATGGGACAAGATTTGTAAATATTATTTTGTTAATATCTCAAGAACTAGTGGGTTTAGAGAAAAATATCAAGAGACCGTTTTTCCAGAAAATTAAATTCTCTACAAAAAAGGTCTTTTGACATTTTCTCCTCAAGTCGATAATTAACGAGATAATCTTATAATTGATGAAGGAAAAAATGATGATTTAACTAATCAACAAATTTTTCTACATTAATTACAGAGATAACTCGTTAATGATTAGTTTTAGACAAAAATGTCAAAAGATCTTTTTTGTAGCTCTCAAAATTTTCAACAAAAAATATCTGTTGCAATTTGTCACTCAACCCCTTTCCCCTCGAGATATAAAAAAAAAATAATTTGCAATCAATCCGAATGAAATTTATAAATATTAAAATACGATTGTTTCTTTCCAAATATCCAATAAGCCAAAAATGGAAATTTCTCAGTCAAATAAATTCCCAATTTCATCTGACTATTGAAGAACATTCTGAACAATCCGGACCACCAGAAACGAGTCTGTAGGAGATAGTGATGTACAGACAACTGCATATTGAGAATAAATCTGCTGTAGATGCTCATTGTTTCGTCAGGGAATGTGAGTGAAAAATTATTATTAGACACTGCTGTCGATATTAAATAATACGTTATAGCTTTAAAAGCATGTATATCTATGAATGGATTTATAGGCCACAAACCACTGAGCAAAGCATTACTCATTTTATCAAAATTTTCGTTATTTTTAGCAAGATTTGGTACGAAAATTTCTTCCAATAATCGTCGACAAAGTTCTCTCGTGTCTTCGATATTTCCATTGCAGAGATTGAACCTAGAATTAATAAATAAAATTTGAATATCAATTTCACATTAATTAATTGATAATAATTGTGAAAAAATAAAATTTTCCGACTTAATTCAAAAACCGGAAGTGTCTGCGCATGCGCGTGAATCAACGCTCACAACCTGACGCCATGTTGGATTTTAGTCAATCTCTCTGCGTGAAAGCAGAACGGAGGTTTTATTCTCTCTCACAAATACATAAAAATCGTCGATTGAACTTGTGTGGGACAGTACGGTTAAATGCCGACAATAACCAAAACAATTGTCTCCGTCGATGCATGTGTTGTGAGAAATTCATTTTGATAATTTACCGAAATCACTCAAAATGGCGGCCGGCAGCCTGTTGTTTACAAATAACCGTTTGTTGTGGTTTATTCAGAGTATCCAGTGAAGTGTTTCAGGGGTTAAATACGTATTTTTCGGAATATTTGTCGAGTGTTGTCATAATTAAAGGCATTCTAGTGTCAATTTTCACAGGAAAAATGAGAGAATTGAGGAGAACATTTTTTTTTTTGTTGTGTTGATCTCGAGTTATTGTGGCAATTTTTCAATGTTAAGTCACCTTTTATTCGTTTTGGTTAATTATTGAGAATAAAATTAATTATTTTGTGAGCATTCAAGAGGATTAAACACTAAAGATGGTACGAGAGGTGAAAATGGAGCTGTTATTTTCATCCAACGCCGGTGAGTCATTTCAAGTCTCTCATTTATTCATTTATTTTGCGAATTATCTATGGTGATTTATAAAAAAACAAATGGGGAAACGATAACTTCGATCCTTTTTCGAGAATTACAGAGATATTTCGAGAACGAGGGATTTTAGGGGAAAATGTCAGAAGACCCTTTTTTGTAGAGAATAAAATTTCCTATAAAAAAGATGTTTTGACATTTTAGTCTCAACTCACTCATTATTGAGATAATTCGGATTTTATTAAAAATCACTAAATTGTCATTTTTTCAACCTTTCATTTTTATCAGTTCCATGTGAATTTACCTTTCTTCCGTGCCCAACATATGTCCAATTACCCTCCAGAAGTGCAGCAGACCATCAGCCTCTTTGTCACTCATGACAATTCCCAGAGGTTCTGCACAGAGTAAACTAAACCCCATGAAACCGAATTGAGTCAGGGCCATGTCTCGTTGGGATATCCTCCCAATTCCATTTTCAGAGCAACGGCGAGACGCAGTGCAGTGTTTTTTTCGGACATTCTTCACTGACTCAAAGAATCTGTAATTAATTCAACAATTTTAAGGATTAATTGACAAATTAAATCAAATGAACCAAACGGGAAATTATGTCAGGCTTTAGTTTTTGCGGAATATCTCTAAGGAAGTGTCTATTCACACGGTCCACAGTAATTTTTACCGTGGATATACGGCAATAGTCAAAAGTGAGGGCAAGTGTCAAAAGACAAAATATCCCAAATGGCCTAAATCGCGAAGTTTGAGGTTTCGACTTTGATATTATTTTTCGATATGTCAAAAGGTTTATGGCTGCAATTTCTCGATTGGATGTTCATCGGAGGGTCCTGGAGAAATATCCCCTAAAATTTCAGCGAAAAAAAACTTTCTGAACTGTGTCAAAAGTGAGGGCAAATGTCAAGAGACAAAATATCTCCAATGGCCTAATTCGCGAAATTTGAGGTTTCGATTTTGATATTTTTTTTCAATGCGTCAAAATGATTTTGCCACCGATTTCTCGACTGGAATTTCATCGAGGGTCCTTAGAGAAGTATTGAGGAATGTTACAGTAAAACGTCAGCCGTTTGGGATATTTCGTCTTTTGACCACTTGCCCTCACTTTTGACATAGTTCGGAAACTTTTTTTTTTCTGAAAATTTAGGAGGTATTTCTCCAGGACCCCCCCGATGAACCTCCAATCGAGAAATTGACCACATAAACCTTTTGACATATCGAAAAAAAATATCAAAGTCGAAACCTCAAACTTCACGATTTAGGCAATTTGGGATATTTTGTCTTTTGACACTTGCTCTCACTTTTGACATAGTTCGGCACGTTTTTTTTCGCTGAACATTTAGGAGGTATTTCTCCAGGACCCCCCGATGAATCTCCAAACCCCCTCCGTCTTTTAAACAATCGCATGACCCGCGAAATCATTTAATTATTAAAGAAAAAATTACATATTTCTCCAACCTAATTATAATTTCCATCGTTACTCCTCCCCTTGGAGAACCCCTAAAAAAAATTTCAACCCTCTCGCTCTTTGCAAAATTATTATAGTGATAACAGTACAGTCTTCCCCAAAAGTACGGAAATTCTCCTGCTAAGTTCAGGGACGTACCTCCTCAGCTTTTCAATAAAGTCCAGAAGTGTAAAAATCACATATCCACAGTAGAATTTTTCTCCAATTTCTTTAATTAGACTGAAAGGAATTACTGTGGATTCAGAGTGGGTGCATGAGCTATGCAATTCTTGGTCTTGAATCCACGGTAAAACTAACCAAAGATGCATCAAGAAAATTCCGTATATCCACGGTAAAAACTCCGGTATATCCACGGTAAAAATTACCGTGGACCGTGTGAATAGACACTTCCTATCTCTAAATCTAAGGGAGATGGTGAAATTTTTATAGAAACCTTTTTTGTAGCTCTCAATATTCTCTGCAAAAAAGGTCTCTTGACATTCTCGCCCAAACTCACTCATTAACTAGATAGATCCGTAATTAACAAGAACATCAAAATTAAATAAAGTCACCTCGAATGACTTTGATAATTTTACATAGATTATTTTGCAAAACATGCAGGTGGTTTCGAGGAAATATCTCGGAAACTATTGCATTTATCGAAAAATGTCAAAAAACCTTTTTTGTAGCTCTTAAAATTCTCAACAAAAAAGGTCTCCTTACTTCACCTCTGAAACTCAATAGTTACCGAGATAATCAAAGTTTTCTAAATCAAGAATACTAAGTCAATGCTCTCCCTGAAATAGACGAGAAAAAAAAAACAAAAAAATTCATTGACAAGAATAATTATTGATTAATTCTACTCACTCGATATCTCGATTGGGTACACTCTTATACCAAATACACGTATGCAGTATCGTCGCAGCATATCGACGAAACGCAGCACAAGGGGTTCCGCTCTGTTTTGTAAACCGAAGAATATCGAGAATCGAGGGTACAGCCAGTAATAACAATAAACCTGATAATTTTGCAACCATCATAGTGAATATGTTTTTATCAAAGACTTCCTGACCCAATCGAAATTTTTCCTCATCGAAATAATCAGGAACTTTGATTGTCATGGTTTCTGCATCAGCTGGCACTTGAGATCCCTCACGAAGGAGTAAAATCAATCGTTTCTCAATTTCATCTTGATCTGAAATAAAAATAACAATATTAGAATATTTTTCATAATTTTTTAAATTTTTTTAATTAAAAAAAAATTAATTTTAAATATTTCTATTTTTATCAATTCAATACATCGATCATAATTTAGTTTTTGATGAATATCTCGGGATCCATGAGAAATTGTGAAATTTTTATAAAGACCATTTTTGTAGAGCGAAATGGGAGTTACAAAAAAAGTCTCTTAAAAAATTCTTCTATCTCCCTTAGATTTTGAGATATTCATCAAAAACTGAATATGAAACTTGGTCAATTCATCTTATTTAACTATTTTTGAGTTCCAAGACATTTTTAACATTTTTTGTATGTTAAAGATTTATCGATTTTACTACTATTTAACGAGACAACATGAATTGTCGGATGAATACATCTAATGTGCCAGGTGTAACATGAAGATCGTGCGACTTGATAACACTTTGGGTACTTGGTATGCGTCATGGGTTCATTTAAAGACATCTGTATTCTTTACGAACGGTGAATTACCAAATACGTAGAGTTATCCGGTATTTAAATATATTCATGTAAAATTTTTGGCGAGAGGAGACACGTATTCACAATGCAATTTGACTATCCGGTAAACTAGTATTTCTTACTCACTTTTACTTTATTTCACCCTCTCACAACTATTTTTAGTCGAAGGACATTTAATATTCCTTCGGTTGAAGGATAATTAACGCAAAAATGATGAACAATACGAAAAAATCAAAATTTTAATGAAAAATATGAATGAATTGTCTGGAGAGTTGAGAATTAATATGGAAATATCTTAGGAAACAGTGGGTTTAGAGGAATTTGTCAAAAAATATTTTTTGTGGGAAGTTTTGTTGACTACAAAAAAGATCTTTTATTATTTTCTTGTAAATTAAGTAATTTTTTAGATAATCACCAAAACGTAATTATTCAATAATTTGGATAAATTAATTGTTGAGTTATTTCGGAAACTACTGGATTTAGAGAAAAATGTCAAAAGACATTTTTTGTGGAGAATTTTATAATCTACAAAAAAGGTCTTTTGACATTTTTCTCTAAATCCACTGGATTCCGAGATATTTCCAAAAATAATTGAAGATATTTTTTTTTCGTTAAAAATGGAGAAAATAAAAAAATAAATTGCATCGAAGTGCTCATTCTCTGTAGATTACCAGTCAAACCGGTCAGAGATTGCGAATCGAATGATTACGGATTGATTTTATTGAATTTAAAATGAAAATTGGCTTTCTCCATTTTCACGCTTTCGTCACAACTGAAATTGCGTGAAAGAAAAATTTGAATCACTCATCCATAGTTTGCAGATAACTTTCAAAATCATGAATAATCAAATATCCTAATAAAACATGACCAAGAGAACAAATACTGATGCATTAGAGCTCAGAACCAACAACTTTAATGGCAATTCAGTAAGAATTTATGTGCAAACACTCGTTCATTACCTCAAGCTGTCCTCAATGTTCCAAGAATGTTGTAATATCTCTGATGATTTTTATTTTTTATTATAAAAATCATAAGAATAGTTTTATCTCAATGAAACTGTCTTTTTTAATTATAAAAAATCATTTTTTATTTATTTATTAATTTTTTAAAAATTAAATTTAACATTTATGTTGATTATTCTTGTATTTATTCTGATATTTAATGTCAAGAGAACTTTTTAATGAAATATTTCTCGAAATTTAAAAGAATTAATCACTTTTGAATATTTTTTATCATAAAAAAAAAATTTAAGAAATTCTTGAATCAGAAGATTAATTTTTAAAATTTCTAGAAATTTCTGAATTATTAAAAATTATGACAATGTTTGAAAGACTTGATAACATCAGTCTCATCTTCCATTGCGAAATTTCATCCTTCATGTTAAACAACGAGTGTTAATTGCAGACATCCTCAGCAAATTCACCCAGTAGGTCAAAACTCACATGAATCCTTCAATTTCAATGATCACCCAGATAACGAGTGATTTTAGGAGAAAATGTCAAGAGACATTTTTTGTTAAAAATTTTCTAAGCTACAAAAAAAGTCTTTTGACATTTTCCTCTCCACCCACTCCCTCCCCAGATATTTATATAATTAACAAAAACAAACGTAATGAGTGATTCATAAATTCTTCACTTTTAAAATATGCAATTATCTCAGTAATTATTGAATTTTTAAGAAAATGTCAGAAGACATTTTTTATAGAAAATTTAAAAACCTACAAAAAAGGTCTCTTGAAATTTTTTCCTAAAACCCCCCGTTATCGAGACAACTCCATATTTCTGATATAATCAACACTGAAAAACCGATATTTTTATAGTTTCACGTTTATAACCCGAATAATTGGTAATAATAACTAAAAACAAAGAAGATTATTCTCCACTCTCATCATTAAATAAAGCCACCCACCCATAACCATTCTCAATAAACCCAGAAACTAGGTCACAACTCACCTGCATCCTCCAGTACATCAGTCCTTCCACGAAAACTCTCACTTTCACACATGATTATACCCTCAAAAAATTCGTGATAAACTCTCCTAAACCCAATAGAAAACTCCAAAATACTCCAAACTCTTCACCATTTCTCCTCAATGCTGAAAAGCCTCTGATGCCCAACGTTAAACCCAAATGTTGAAACGATTCTGCTTCACAAAATCGACTGAACAGTTGCTTTAAGTAAAATCCCTGTTTCTTATTTTTCAAACAATTCAGTTGCAGGCAGTTCATGTCTCACATCACGCACTCTGTCCCATTCTACTTACGATGAAGGTGGGATGTGGTATGCTTGGAAGGGCATATGGCCTACTATACTGAGTTTCGTGTTTATTTTCAAATAAGAGAAAGGTGTACTTCCTCTTGAATTTCCTTTCCCACTGGAGATGATTTCAGTTACACTCTGACGTTCAATCGATCCTCTCCACTTGTTCCGAGCAATTTTAACACATTTATCATCCAAGATATTAATTTGATGGATTAGAATCAGTGGAGATGACGAGAAATTGCCTATTTTCATGATTAAACGACTTTGTCACTCTGTTAAATTAAATTGTGTCGTCTGTTTGGTGGATTTTTTAAATCAATTGTTGAGAGGATGATGTGCAAGTTTTTGTGCAATTTTAATATGTTGAATTCACGAATGTGTCACTAGACTCATTTGTATTAGCGAAAGTCTGGGATTGCTGTCACCGTGACGAGGGGAAAGCTCTTCTCTCTCTATTTATTTTGATAGTTCTGGTGAAAGTTTTAAGAGGGGGAGAGCTTGTGTGGGAGGTTGAGACGTTGATTATTGTTATAAATTTTCAACTGTTGAGTTTCTTCATTTATATCTCTGGAATTACTGGGTTTAGAAAAAAATGTCAAAAGACATTTTTTGTAGCTCTTGAAATTCTCTACAAAAGAGGTTTTAACGAAAATTTTAATATCTCCTCTGGATCTCGAGATAATTGGGAAAATGTTGGCAATGTGGCAGTGTCTAAATTCTCCAGTATGTGAGTCACGCTGTAGGTATAGGGGTTGGCCAAGGGGCCATTTATTTGGAAATCCAGTGACACCAGTGATTAGTGATTTCAGGGAGATTTCGATGATTTCATGCAATCATTGATTTCATGTGATTTTTTTCTGATTTCACGATTACTTTTCGATTTCAAGTGATATCAAATTTTCTATTTCACCGATTTAATGGAGGAGGAGGGAATGGAGTAGGGGGGAATGCGGATAGAACTCGGAGGGAAAGAAATGCATCTTATTAATGTAAAAAGTCTCAAACATATGAGAGTCATTACAAGGGGGGTGAATGAAGGGATGAAACCATGAGGGTGAAGCGATGAAAATCAAATAATTTTTTGTTAATTCATTTGATAAGATATATCTATCCATTTCATATAGAATTAGAAACTTAAATCGAGCACAACTGGTCGAATCTAAAAATCCGAATTTTTTTCAATTTTCGAGGGGAGCTAAACCTCGACTTAAAATGCCCTCCTCTGGCTGTCGCTTCACAGATACTATCAGTACCATCCCCACAAAGTACTCAGAAAGTTAGAAAGGAATCTGTCGGTGGATTAAAAAAATATTGAGCACCGACCGGTCATCAAATTTAAGTTAAAAATTTTCACTTCTTCCATTCCTTTTCTATTCATTTTTGATTTTATGATTTCACTGATTTCAATTGATTTCAAGACTGATTTCATTGTTGAGTGACACAGTGATTTTACAAACGAATGGCCTCTCAGGGTTGGCACTGATGTGTGTGGCACGCGAGGGCTGTAAGGGTTGTCACCATTTCTCGAGTCGGATAATTTTGCATATTTTGCATTCCTACAACCTAATTATATTTTGAAGGGACACCCCACCCCTTGGAGAACCCCTAAAAAAATTTTCAACCCCCTCGGCTTTTGCAAACCCCCTCCACCTCTCGATTATTTAGAAAATCGCCTGACTACAGGAATGATTTAATTATTTAAAAAAACATTATTCATTTCCCCAACCTAATTATATTTTTAAGGAACACCCCACCCCTTGGAGAACCCTTAAAAAAATTTTCAACCCCCTCGGCTTTTGCAAAACTATTATAGTGACAACAGTACAGTCCGCCCCAAAAGTACGAAAATTCCTGCTGCGAGCGCTCCTGCTAACTTCAGCGTCATCTGTCTCCACTACCCATGCTTTGGCTATTTTCTAGCCTCGAAAACCAATAGAATTGTCTCTCTTCTTCTTCTTCAATCAAATTCGTACTTTTCTCAAATAATTCTCCTGATCTATTCCTCTTCCCCCTCCTTAGTGGAATTTTCATGTTTGCGAAAATTCATTTTCTCGACTTAGTTTGAATCAAAACCCCAAGTTGCTATAAATTCAAGTGTATCCGGTGAATTTAAAGTAAGAATAAACTGTTAAATTGCTAATCAATTTTTTTACAGTTTTCCAAGTTTTAATTTTGTGTTGACAAACTAGCGGAATTTACAACTCCGTTAGAATCTTACAATGATTTTTAATTCGTGGCGAAACATGAGGATTACTTTGCTTCAATTAGAAAGAGGCTTTTTGTCAATTTTACCTAAAACCCTTCATTAACGTAATACGAATTTTGTTAAATTGGTCAAAACGATAAATGACAAAGTGACCTAAAAAATTACCATAACACAGATAATATCATTAACAGAAGTGATAGTAATATTAGTCAACAAGTGTCATTGATAATAAAATTAACGACTATTGTTTGTTATTCAATCTTCTACTGATAATAATAAATAATTCATTCATTTCGTAAACATTAAACAATTTATAATGGAATACAGATGTTCTTTCAATTTTTTTTTCATGAAGAGTTCAAGGTTTAATGGCCCTCAAGAATTGGGAAATATTGGTGATCACTGGAGGAAATCAACACTTATTGGAGCAGCAAACATAGGTGATGAGCGGTAGGTTTTTACAGGTAGGTGGGTGATCCAGTTAAACCTTTTGACTGTGTTTTCATTATCAGTCTGTGTTAATCATCGCTCGCGTCTTCAACTCGACAGGAGTGAAAAAGAAACTCAAGGATTTTGACTTTTTCTTTTATTGCTTCCGGATGGAAGCTTTGTTTTCACCAGATTTTCACATTCTCTAATTTTGTGTGGAAATGATCTAGAATGTTATGAAGCGCAAAGATATGGTATTTTCAGAAAATGTATAATTTTTCGTTTTTTTTCTGAAATTGTGATAACAAAACGACAAAAGTTACCGATAGAAATCTGAAATTTCGATGCATGATTGGTATTAGTTACGTCAAACTTCAGGCCAAGTTTCCGCTTGATCCGTCGATTAGTTCTTGAGATATCACTCTTTATCGAAAAATTGTTTTTCTTCAATATCTCGAGAACAATTTGACCGATCCGATTCTTTTTTTTTCAAAATATTCATCATGAAAATATCTATCGATTTCAATTAAAAAATTCAGCCGGACCACGGAGAATTCACATAGTTATTGCCCTTTTTCTATTTTTTCACTCAAATCCTTGTACGCATGATAACTTGAGAAATATTGGAGATAAAAACTTTAAACTTGGTATGATTTTAGGCCTTATGATAACAATGGTTGCTATTTAATATGGGCGCAATCGGACCATTAGTTTTGGAGATATTCGACTTTTTGTGTAAAACTATTTTCTTCAATATCTCAAAAACTATTGAATCGATTTGATTTTTTTTTTTTTTTCGAAATGTTCGTCACGATAACTCCTACCTAGCGAAATCAAAATATATATACCCCCCCATTGAAAGTTTTTGAGATATTGCTGTTTTTCTATTTTCATTCTCGAAACTCGCTCATACGTAAAACAAGTAAGTCATCGCTCCCATGCGGCTGGTGTTAAGGATTGGAAGAAATGCGTTACCATTATTATTCTATTATTATATTATGCTTCTCTTTTTTTTCTACCAATTCTATTGGTAGTCAGCTTCCGGATGGATCTACGATTCATTCTGTTCATACATTGATTGTCTGTATCTCAGGAACTAATTGACATACCGACTTAAAATTTTACACAAAAGTCGAACCCGACAATATCAAGTACTAGCCAAAATTTCAGATCCTCACTCCAACTCCTAGTCGTATTATAGTACGTATGAACGAGTTTCAAGAATGAAAATAGAAAAACAGCAATATCTCAAAAACTTTCAATGGGGGGGTATATACAGGGTGTCCCGCAACCGATGGCATTCCTGAAAGGGTATTCGAGAGGATCATTTTTGGGATCGAAAGTTCCTCTTCAACTTTTGGATCCGAGCTTTTTTTTTTTTTGATTTTTTCAATTTTTTTCTTGTCTGACCTTATATTTTTTTTTTGTCTGTTACTCATTTCAGGGGCGAAATTTTATTTTTCGTATAGGGTTCAATTTTTTTTTTGGATCTTTTTTGACGTAGTTCAATGCCACATAAATTTATAACCCCACTCCTCCCCTCCTTGGCATTTAGCGCCTCCAATTATTTTCGGAAGAGAAAAACTAAATTGCAATGTTATTTTTTTTTTGCTTTTTTTTGAGTTTTTTGAGAGTGGTCCATTAAACTACTCAACCCCCTATCTACTCATCGTCATAAGACCTTTCCCCTATCACTCTCTCGCAACCTAGATTATTCCCAAAAAGTTGAAATGAAATTACAAAATAAATATTTTTTTTTCTCGTTTTTTTTCGCGTTTTTTGAGAGTGGTCAATTAGACTACTAAACCCCCCTATCTACCCATCGCCATAAGAACTTTCCCCTATCACTGTCTCGCACTCCGGATTCTTTTGAAAAACTCAAAACGAAATTACGAAATAAATATTATTTTTTTTTCGTTTTTTTTCTAGTTTTTTGAGGGTGGTCCATCGGACTAGTCAACCTCCTATCTACCCATCGCCATAAGAACTTTCCCCTATCAGTGTCTCGCACCCTGGATTATTTTAAAAAACCCAAAACGAAATCACAAAATAAATATTATTTTTTTTTCGTTTTTTTTCTAGTTTTTTGAGGGTGGTTCACTAGACTAGCCAACCCCCTATCTACCCATCGCCGTAAGAACTTTCCCCTATCACTGTCTCGCACCCTGGATTATTTTAAAAAAACCCAAAACGAAATCACAAAATAAATATTACTTTTTTTTCGCGTTTTTTGAGAGTGGTCAATTAGACTACTAAACCCCCTATCTACCCATCGCCATAAGAACTTTCCCCTAACACTGTCTCGCACTCCGGATTCTTTTAAAAAAAAAAGTTTTTAAAAGAAAATTTTTAAAATTTTTTGTTTTTTCGTTTTTTTTTTTTTTGCCTAATGGAGGTAGGCGGCGGTTAGAGTTGAATTGAGAGAGAAATAATTTCCGTAGTTCCCGGTAGCTGAGTTGGTAGAGTGCCCGGCGCAACTGGGAGATCCGGATTCAACTCCCGGCTGGGGCTGCTGGGATTTTTTCTCTCGAAATTCTAGTTCTCTTTGAATTTTTTTTTTTTTTTTTATGATGAAGGGGAAAGTTCTTATGGTGATGGGTAGATAGGGGGTTTAGTAGTCTAATTGACCACTCTCAAAAAACGCGAAAAAAAACGAAAAAAAAATAATATTTATTTTGTGATTTCTTTTGGGTTTTTTTTAAATAATCCAGGGTGCGAGACAGTGATAGGGGAAAGTTCTTATGGCGATGGGTAGATAGGGGGTTGACTAGTCTAGTGGACCACCCTCAAAAAACTAGAAAAAAAACGAAAAAAAAATAATATTTATTTCGTAATTTCGTTTTGGGTTTTTTGAGAGAATCCGGAGTGCGAGACAGTGATAGGGGAAAGTTCTTATGGCGATGGGTAGATAGGGGGTTGAGTAGTTTAATGGACCACTCTCAAAAAAAAGCAAAAAAAAAAATAACATTGCAATTTAGTTTTTCTCTTCCGAAAATAATTGGAGGCGCTAAATGCCAAGGAGGGGAGGAGTGGGGTTATAAATTTATATGTGGCATCGAAATACGCCAAAAAAGATCAAAAAAAAAAATTGAACCCTATACGAAAAAAAAAATTTCGCCCCTGAAATGAGTAGTAACAGACAGAAAAAAATATAAGGTCAGACAAGAAAAACATTGAAAAAATCAAAAAAAAAAAAAAGCTGGGGTGGCTGTATCTATCGCGGCACTAGCCAGTGCCGCTGATACACCCGATGAGTTTTAACGTGGACACGTCTATGTAGCCTAGGTAATGATGTTAGAATCTGAATGAAATGGAAAATGTCAAGTAGAGAGGAAAAACGTGATGAACAATGAATCTCCCAACATAATTTCCAACTATTTTCGAAAATTAAGAGGAATGTCTCAGACGATTTTCAGATTTTCGAGAAAATTCCAGAAATGGTTACAAAGTTCCATAATGTTTTAGATCATTCTAGAAATATTCTATAATATTTGGAGAATCGATCCGCATTCCTCAAACAGTTTTTGACTTTTCTAGCAAATCCTAAAAATTTCTAAAAAGTTCCGTACTGTTCTGGAACATTCTGGAAACATTAAACAATATTTGGAGAATCGACATGAGTTTCGCAAATGATTTTCAAATTTTGGAGGAAATACCAGAAATTTCTAGAAAATTCCATAATGTCTTGGAACATTCTGGAAACATGAAACGATATGTGGAGGATCGACATGAGTTTCTCAAACGGTTCTCGAATTTTCGACTAAATTCCAGAAATTTCTAGAAAATTCCATAACGTCCTAGAATATTCTGGAAACATGAAACGATATGTGGAGGATCGACATGAGTTTCTCAAACGGTTCTGAAATTTTCGACTAAATTCCAGAAATTTCTAGAAAATTCCATAACGTCCTAGAACATTCTGGAAATATGAAACGATGTGTGGAGGATCGACATGAGTTTCTCAAACGGTTCTCGAATTTTCGACTAAATTCCAGAAATTTCTAGAAAATTCCATAACGTCCTAGAATATTCTGGAAACATGAAACGATATGTGGAGGATCGACATGAGTTTCTCAAACGGTTCTGAAATTTTCGACTAAATTCCAGAAATTTCTAGAAAATTCCATAACGTCCTAGAACATTCTGGAAATATGAAACGATGTGTGGAGGATCGACATGAGTTTCTCAAACGGTTCTCGAATTTTCGACTAAATTCCAGAAATTTCTAGAAAATTCCATAACGTCCTAGAATATTCTGGAAACATGAAACGATATGTGGAGGATCGACATGAGTTTCTCAAACGGTTCTGAAATTTTCGACTAAATTCCAGAAATTTCTAGAAAATTCCATAACGTCCTAGAACATTCTGGAAATATGAAACGATATGTGGAGGATTGACATGAGTTTCTCAAACGGTTCTCGAATTTTCGACTAAATTCCAGAAATTTCTAGAAAATTCCATAACGTCCTAGAACATTCTGGAAACATTAAACGATATTCGGAGAATTGAAATGAATCTCCCACACGGTTCTCGAATTTTTGAGAAGATTCTAAAAATTTCTAGAAAGTTCCAGAATGTCCTGGAACATTCTGGAAACATGAAACGATATTTGGAGAATCGACATGAGTTTCCCAAACGGTTCTCGATTTTTCGACTAAATTCCAGAAATTTCTAGAAAGTTCCATAATGTCCTGGAACATTCTAGAAACATTGAACAATATTCGGAGAATTGAAATGAATCTCCCAAACGGTTCTGGAATTTTCAAGAAGATTCTAGAAATTTCTAGAAATGTTATGGTGTCGGTGTCGCGGTGTCGGTGTCGCGGTGTCGGTGTCGCGGTGTCGGTGTCGGTGTCACGGTGTCGGTGTCGGTGTCGGTATCGGTGTCGGTGTCGGTGTCGGTGTCGGTGTCGGTGTCGGTGTCACGGTGTCTCGGTATCGGTGTCGTTTTTTTCTCAGAACGGGAAGTAAGACGTGTCCACGTCAAAAAGCTCGGATCCAAAAGTTGAAGAGGAACTTTCGATCCCAAAAATGATCCTCTCGAATACTCTTTCAGGAATGTCATCGGTTGCGGGACACCCTGTATATTTTGATTTCGCTAGGTAGGAGTTATCGTGACGAACATTTTGAAAAAAAAAAAATCAAATCGATTCAATAGTTTTTGAGATATTGAAGAAAATAGTTTTACACAAAAAGTCGAATATCTCCAAAACTAATGGTCCGATTGCGCCCATATTAAATAGCAATCATTGTTATCATAAGGCCTAAAATCATACCAAGTTTAAAGTTTTTATCTCCAATATTTCTCAAGTTATCATGCGTTACAAGGATTTGAGTGAAAAAATAGAAAAAGGGCAATAACTATGTGAATTCTCCGTGGTCCGGCTGAATTTTTTAATTAAAATCGATAGATATTTTCATGACGAATATTTTGAAAAAAAAAAAAAAATCGGATCGGTCAAATTGTTCTCGAGATATTGAAGAAAAACGATTTTTCGATAAAGAGTGATATCTCAAGAAAGCTGAAACTTGGCCTGAAGTTTGACGTAACTAATACCAATCATACATCAAAATTTCAGATTTCTATCGATAACTTTTGTCGTTTTATTATCACAATTTCAGAAAAAAAAACGAAAAATTTGCACACTGTTACATACATACACACGGACATTTTCTGAAAATACCATATCTTTGCGTTTCATAACATTCTAGATCATTTCCACACAAAATTAGGGAATGTGAAAATCTGGTGAAAACAAAGCTTCCATCCGGAAGCAAAAAAACCCGACTTTATCTCGCGTACTCCACGCGTCCCTGCTTTTATCTCGATTTTTTCATCGAGCTCCATCCCCCTCCACGAGATAACCATCACCCTTATAATACGACTAGGAGTTGGAGTGAGGATTTGAAATTTTGACTAGTACTTGATATTGTCGAATTCAACTTCTGTGTAAAATTTGAGTTCGATATGTCGATTAGTTCCTGAGATACAGACAATCAATGTATGAACAGAATGAATCGTAGATCCATCCGGAAGCTGACTACCAATAGAATTGGTAGAAAAAAGGGAAGCATAATATAATAATAGAATAATAATAGTAACGCATTTCTTCCAATCCTTAACACCAGCCGCATGGGAGTGATAGCCTACTTGTTATTTATTCCTTCTATTTTGAAATTTGTTCTAAGTCTTCGCTCCTTCAAGTGTTCTTTCTGATCTTCATTATCAATTTTCAAGGATCATTGTCACGTGAGTCAATAATTTTCAACTTCCTCAAATGATTATTTAACGGAAAAAAAAAACTGATCATAATTTTCAATTCAGGAGTCAAGTGGCAAAACGAAATGAGCTGACGTTCTTGTTGAATATCTCTGAATCTAGGGGAGATATAAAAATTTTCATTAGGATTTTTTTTATTAATCTCTCTGTACTCTACAAAAAAGATCTTTTGACATTTTTCCCTAAATTGACTCATTACCAAGATAATTACTTTGCTGCTGAAAATGAAGGAAAAAATTGTTTAAAAGTATTTTAAAATAATGAGAAAAATTGTCTAGGTTCAATTGATAATTTTCAATTTACAGAATGGAATCCAGACAGTTGTATAAACCCCAACGCAACCTCAGGTACATGTATCAATATTCGTCAGTGTTCACCTGTTCTGAATATTCTCCAATCTCGTTTCTGGTCGGAATCGGATAATAAATTCTTGCGGGCATCCACATGTGGATCCGAGGGAAGAAATCCTAAGGTCTGCTGCGTTCTACAACAACAATTCGAGAGGCCTGATACCAATCAGAACAAGAATGGAAATGTTGTTGCGCGTGCAAATCTTCTCCCCCAGGATTGATCTCTCGTTGAGAATTGTGGGAGGTGAACGCGCCGGTAGGTATTGATGAGTTCCCTTGGATGGTGCTCCTCGAATATAAGAAGTGTGAGTAAAAGAATAAAAAAACATGTGATTAGTTATTGATTAAAATCCTTAAGTGATGAAGATTTATTATATTTATCATATTGCGTGAGGATTTTCAATTGATTGGAAGAATTTCATATGCATGTTGCAAATATCTCGGAAACTAGTGGGTTCAGCGAGAAATATTAGAAATCTTTTTTTGTAGAGAAGGAAATGCTCAAGAAAAAAGGTCTTCTAACATTTTCCCCTAGATTCAATATTCACAGAAAAAATCCTTTCCGAAGTTCATCACCTTGAGACCTCTCGAAACTCACTAAATCCTCAATTGAGCTTCTTTAAATTCCTCTACAGCAAACGGCGTATCAACAAGCTGTGGAGAAGTCCTCATAAGCAAACGATACGTGCTAACTGCAGCACACTGTGCCAACAGCACAGTGATCCCAACATCCTGGAGACTAATTAATGTTCGCCGAAGTTGAATACAACACAAAAACGAACAGAGATTGTGTCGCTGACAGTGACACTTCCGAGGTCTGTGCACCACCTCTAGTGACCCTTCAATTGAGATTGAAAAAATTAAAACCCACGAGAATTACAATTCCCGGAAAATAGATTCCTGGAACGACATTGCCCTTTTAAGACTCTCCAGGGAGATCGTCTTCACGGACTTCATCTAGCTTATGTGCCTCCCTCAGACTGACGAATTACCTGAAACACTCTGGGTTGCTGGATGGGACCAAACGGAGTACAAGAAATCATCATCGATTAAACTGAAGCTGGGCATCCCAATTGCTAATGAAAGTGCCTGTCAGAGTCGATATGGAAATGCTGGGTGAATCTTGCAAGCACTCAGATCTGTGCTGGTGATCAGAGGGGAAAGGACTTGTGCAGGGGAGTCTCTGGGGGTCCTTTGATGAGTGTGGAGAGTTGTATCGTTTGGACCATCGCCATGTGGAATGGAAGGATGGCCTGGTGTTTACACTAGGGTTGCTTCTTTCACTTATTGGATTCTCAGGAATTTCATATTCCTCACCGAACGCCGAAATATGTCGATTTAATGATTGTTGTCCTATGGGGGGGGGGGGGGGGGGAGCTTTTCAAGGTGATGAAGCCTTGATCTGTTATACAGGTGCATAGTGGGTTATCTGAAATGGAATTCTTGATTTTTATAGTTTTGATTATCGGGGTTTTACTTGAGAAAAAGTGGTTCTAGGGGGACCTGGTAGAGAAATCTTTCTTGTAGATGGAATGATTCTTCTGATGGTTTTGGATACCAGGGGTTGGTAGAGAGATAATTTTATGTTCAAGATGGGAGAAATTTATCTATAAGGTTCATTCGACAATATTCATTCATGTTCTTCTCTCGAAATTTATTTATACATCTGGAAATGAAAGTTTAAGATTTGAAGACGTGAATATTTTTGAGTTAAAAAATCGATTTCAAGAGAATTTTCTACTTATGATTAAGATTTTGTAAGCAGTCACCGCAAGACTGCCGATTCCTACAATTATTTAATATTGCGGTCAAACAATCATCAAAATTTGGATGAGAAATTTATGTTAATTAATGCTCCGTGAAAATAAATTTATCGATGGTTTTGAAAGATTTGTAATCATTTTCCTTCCTTTTGTTAAATTTTAAATAGAAGAACTCCTATACAATCATACTAAATTTCAAATCCTTATCTCAAATATTTTCCGAGTTACCATGCATACACTGATTTGAGGAAGAAATAAAAAGAGCAATAACTGTGTGACTGTTCATGGTCAACATAAATATTTCCATTGGTATCAATAGTTATTTCAATGACAAATATTTTTGAAAAAAAAAATTGCATCGGTTGAATAATTCTTGAGATACGAAGACAAAGCGATTTTTTAAAAAAATTGCTTCATCCCAAGAACTAATTGAACGATTAGGCTGAAATTTTACTCAAAGTTTAACCCATCTGATATCAATTATTTTCCCCAATCTTTGTCGGTGATATTTATGCAATTATTGACATAATTCGAGGAAAAAAAGTGTAAATACATACAGACATTTTCTAAAAATATCATATTTTCACGTTTCCTAACATTCTAGATCATCTCCAGGCAAAATTGGAAAAAATGAAAAGAGTGCGATGATGATGCTTCCCTCGGGAGGCAAAAATATCGACTCTGTTCAATATTCGATCATTTGCTGATAATTATAAACAATTCATTCATTTTGTAGTCATTTGGAGATTTTAAATTGAGTACACATGTATACATCAAATTTTTTTTTGGCTCATTTTCGTTGTAAGGAGTTTGGAGGTAGATGACCCTCAAAAATTGGGCAATATTGGTCATCATTGTAGGAAATCAACAGTTTTTGAAGCAGAAAACATGCTGATGAAGAGCGGTAGGTTTTCACAGTAAAATTTAAGATAGTGTATCGCTGAATGGTGGGAAATCTTCTATCGTAAGCCTATATTAATAGTCGCTCGCGTCTTCAACTCGACAGAACTGAAAACGAAAAACATGGATTTTGATCGCATATCTTTCGAAATTTGTTAAATAATAGATTAAAAATGTCTTCGCTCCTTAAAGTCTTTTTCCTGCTCTTTATTATCAATCTTCAAGGATCATTGTCACGTGAGTCAATAATTTTCAACTTCTTCAAATGATTATTTAATAAAAAAAAAAATTGATAATAATTTTCAATTCACTAGTTAAGTTTTAGACCAGAGCAGACTAACTTTCTTGTTGAATATCCCCAAATCTAAGGGAGATATGAAAATTTTCATGAGAATCTTTTTTGTTAATCTCTCGAGAGATATCGGTCGGTATGGAAGAGAAAAAGATGTCAGTCGGTAAAGAAGATACATCATTTGGAATATGCAACAAACTTTAAGGTATTTGATGAGGAAAAGGTAAATGATGACATCGTTTCGAAATTCATATAGAACGTTCATAAAGTGATTTGGATTATTCCTGAATTTTCTTTGAATTTTCCCAGATTTTATTTCCACATAATTCACAATTAAAGTGGTTTCTTATACATGGGCTCTTATGGCGATTTACTGGTTTAGCACAAGACTGCTTTACCATCTGTGCTGGTAATAAAGTTTCATGCTAAGTCAAATAAACGCCATAAGATCCTATGTATAAGGAACCGCTTTGATTGTTAATTACTTGGAAATAAAATCTGGGAAAATTCTAAGAAAATTCATGAATTATCCAAATCACTTTATGAACGTTCTATATGAATTTCGAAACGATGTCATCATTTACCTTTTCCTCATTAAATACCTTAATTGAAAGGGTTAATCAATATGCAAGTGGATTTCATATTAGATATTTACAAATTTTTGAACTGAAGATAAAAACACTAGTTAATTATTGTTTCTATTCATTCATGAAGGAGAGGTATCACAAATACTTTCATTTCACTACCCACTGAAAAATTCAACTGAAATTTGAACATTTTTAAGTCTATCTCCCGGAGTAGCACCGTATTAATTGATGTTGATTCCTCTTTTTGAAGTTCCCACATTTTCCAAATCAGATGAATTAATCGGGCCCTCAAAAATTGCACTCTTCTTATTCCAAATTGTTCCTCGGATAGCCACGCTTGCGAGCACGCTTGTCCCACAATCAAGAATTTCAATTATTTTCATGATATGTTTATTTTGCAACAAAATGACGTTATCGGGAGTTTTTGTCGAAAGCAACTATCCTTTATATTGGATCTTCCGTATCCTACCACCTCGTTCTTTTTCAAGTATCACAACTTCTGGAGTAAATTTCGCCTTTTGACCTACAATAGGTCCGTGAAATTGGTCGTCCTAGGTGCCCAAATCGGGCCCAAAATATTTTCAAAATAAGGCGCTTTCTAGGCGCTTTTTTGGTTCCAATTCCATTTTTTTGTTTCTATCATGGAATTTCCAAAAATCGCATTTTTAGAATCCGGGTGTCAAGCTAGCGCGAAAAATCGAGGAGAAATAAAAAAAAAAAAATTCCCCTACGTAATAATAAAGCGCTATTTTGGTTCTTTTGGATACAAGATTTTTTTTTTTTAATGATTATTTTCGGAAAATCATATTTAGAAAATCATATCCTCAAGAGACAAAGTCATCAAAAATGATTCTGGGGGTCTGAACATGGGTCATTGGCTTGAATGAATTAGGCGCTAATGATTGAGACTAATTAATAATTTGGTTCTTGGTCCATTGTCTCAATGACACTGAAAATCTCAGTGTCAAGAGATAAAGTCATTATAAATGATTCTGAGGGTCTGAACATGGGTCATTGGCTTGAATGAATTAGGCGCTAATGATTGGACTTTGTCTCTGGACACTGAGATTTTCAGTGTCATTGAGACAATGGGAGAACCAAATTATTAATTAGTGTCAATCAGTAGCGCCTAATTCATTCAAGCTAATGACCCATGTTCAGATCCCCAGGATCATTTTTGATGACTTTGTCTCTTGAGGATATGATTTTCTGAATATAATTTTCCGAAAATAATCATTAAAAAAAAAAAAAATTCTTGTATCCAAAAGAACCAAAATAGCGCTTTATTATCACGTAGGGAACTTTTTTTGACGTGGACACGTCTATCGTTTCATTTTGAGGGTGATTTTGTAAAAATTTCTTATGAAGCGCCATCTATCGGTCAACTATGAAATCAATAAACCCATCGATAAATTACCAACCAATGGTAATATACCGACAGATGATTTTATCCGAAAAGATTTCCATTGAACGATCTGAGAAACAGCCTTGAATAACCTAAAAATTTTGTTTGTGTTAAACCGATAGCTATCAAAGGTCCTCATTTTATTGTTTAATAATTCCATCATTATCTTAAAAACGCTTCATCATGTCAAGACGATGTAAAATTCCGGATTACTCTACAGAACCAAATCAGTCTCTTTTGGAAAGTTCTAAGATATTTTGGAAAGTTCTAGAACATTCTAGAAAGTTCCAGAAGGTTCTTCAGAGTTCTAGAATGTTCCAAAAAGTTATAAAATGTTTTGGAAAGTTCTAGAATGTTCTAGAAAGTTCTAGAAAGTTCTAGAATATTCTAGAAAGTTCTAGGCGGTTCTAGGAAGTTCTAGAAGGCGTTTCAGAGTTCTAGAATATTCTCGAAAGTGCTAGAATGTTCTAGAAAGTTCTCAAAAGTTTTAGGAAGTTCCAGAAGGTTTTCGAAAGTTCTAAAAAGTTCTAGAAAGTTCTAGAAGGTTCTAGAAAGCTCCAGAAGGTTCTCGAAAGTTCTAGCAAGTTCTAGAAGGTGTTTCAGAGTTCTATAATGTTCTCGACAGTTCTTGAATATTCTAGAAAGTTCTAAAATGTTTTCGAAAGTTCTAGAATATTCTAGAAAGTTCTCGAAAGTTTTAGAATGTTCTAAAAAGTTCTAGAAGGTTCTAGAAGGTGCTTCAGAGTTTTTAAATATTTTGGAAAGTTTTGGAATGTTCCAAAAAGTTCTAAAATATTTTTGAAAGTTATATAATGTTCTAGAAAATGCCAGAATATCTTGGAAAGGTTTAGCATCTACTGAAAAATTTCAAAATATGGATCTCCGTTACTCTGAAAAAATATGGAAGTTTCTAGAGAGCTTTAAATGTTCTAAAGAGTTACAAAATATCATTCTTTTGTAATTCTAGAACATTCCATGATTTTCTGAAGTAACGGACATCTTAAATTATACAGAAATTATGAAGCATGATGTTCCAGAAGATCTTTCTACTCTCCTCTCATTCCAACAACATTAAGTGGGCAACCCAGACGTGGTCCACGTTAAAAATCCATCGGGTGTATCAACGGCACTAGCTAGTGCTGCACTAGATACAGCCGCCCCATCTTTTTTTTATTTCTCCTCGATTTTTCGCGCTAGCTTGACACCCGGATTCTAAAAATGCGATTTTTGGAAATTCCATGATAGAAACAAAAAAATGAAATTGGAACAAAAAAAGCGCCTAAAAAGCGCCTTATTTTGAAAATATTTTGGGCCCGATTTGGGCACCTAGGACGGCCAATTTCACGGACCTACAATTATCTGCTCATATAGACGACGATATACGTGATATGGTGTTATGAGGCAACCGCAGATGACGTTTAATCTTCCCCAGTAAATTCTCAAATGGAAATGCTGTCATCTTGTTAAAACTGCAGCCTATGCTTCTCATATCATCAGCCGCATGGATCATATTATGTGTATTCACAGTGGCCGAAGACTTTCCATAGATCCTCTTGGAATCGATGAAAAAACGTCCAAAAAAATTTCTAGCCAACTAAATATTGCTCTGTGCCATCGCTTTACACCACAGCAATCGCGAACCGATGGTAAATAATAGGAAATGCCGATAGCGTTCAGAGTCAAGGATCCCCCTCAGAACAATTGGCCCTGCATAAAGAGCAAAGAATTTCAATTCGATTGCTTTGTACTTAGTAAATTCATTTAATATTCTTATTTTTCTATGGAAATCACTGAGAATCTAGGCTGTGATCGCATCTGCTCGAGTCTCCTGGAAACTTCAGCTTTTGCTGCATAACTAACTCGGAATTGGGATGTATTTAAAAACTAATATTCCAAAAGTTTCAGCATTATACCCAAGAATCCTAAATGCATGAAATTAAGTACAAAAACTTTGATCATGTTGATAAGTGGACTGATGAACAATTGCGGAGAGGGATAATTATGATGCTCAGGGTCTCATAACTTCTGAATGAGTTATCAGTTCATGGATCACAATCAGTTCCCTCGAACCATGTAGTTCCACCATGTTTCATACCAATGACATTATAGCGTTCACAGGCATGGTGTCCAACATGGCCTTGGGTACCCTTCAAGAAAGCACGAGCTGGAGTATCTGCTATGAAGCAGTGCATCTGTACTTTAAAATGTGTACCTTCAATTATTATTCTTTCTGCAAGTAATTTGTTCAATTCCTGTGTGAATTTTTTCATGTAATCTGCAGCACTATTAGGTTTGCTTGACCCTGAATAGAGAGCTACCACGAATGGTTTATAAAATAATGAATCAGAGTGAACTTTGCAGAGGATGGGCCATATGTGCTTTACACTGAATTTTGATAAGGATAAACCATCACATTTTATTTGGATTGGAATGATTCCTGTTTCATGGCCAGAAATATTGATGCATGCTTAGAGGCCTTGTCGAATTCCAATATAGGCGAATTCTCCAATAGTTCCATCACCATCCTCCATTCTTTCTATTTCATATTTTGCGTGATTCATTTCTAAGAATGTTTTGGATGATTTAGGTAGACTGGGAAGTAGTCGTCGACGTAAAATTACCAGGAGAGGATCCAAATGAGCTTGAGAATGGTTATTTTCGTTATAAGGCCGTGAAGCGCGGTCTCACGAACGAGTGAGACGGTTGCTGCCCGAGCCGAAGGCGAGGGCAGCAAGTCGAGCGAGAGTGAGACCGAGCAAAGCGGCCGACTGACGAACAACATTTTTTGTCAACGGCGCCTCTGAGACTCGGTTTTACGACGTGTTGGTAGGCCGCCGGGCAGCGCTGTGAAGCGCTGCCTGGCGGCCTACCAACGTGTCGTAGAACTGAGTTTCAGAGGCGTCCGTGACGAAAATTTTATTTTCAACAGCCCAAATTTTAAGTAGCTTTATTTCTGGGTTTGGGTCAGTGTCTTTTTCCTCCTAAAATATCCACTGAAAATCATCCACCGTTGGATTATCATCCTCTCCCTCATTGGAGTGATTACTAAACTCTTCATCGGTGGATGGATGTTCATGATCGATATCTGAATAAATGTCATTTAGGCTTTCTTCTTCTTCTCTTCCTTCAATAGGATTTTCATCAATTGAAGAGTTGTCATCCCCATTTGATAGGTGCATCGTTGGGCACTCCATTAGATCTCCATCATTATTCTCATCAGAATCATTCCTGCCTCTATCCCCATCACGAACCGTCAGATGCTCATAATGATAATTTTCATCTAGGTCGGAGCTGGTTGGATCCACAGATTGCATTTGAGCCAGGTTTCGACGATATTTTAGCCGAGCACGATATTTACGTGTTCTCATCATAGAGTTATGTCATTTTCTCTTGATTGAGTCACTCATTTTGTTATACAATCAATGAGCCAATGAATAAAAAATGAAGAAATTTAGGGGGAGCCAAGAAGAGCACATTCAATGATGTTGACACGTAACCTCAAAATCAGTTGATTATCCCGACTGTTTTCATTCCTGAAAAAAATGTTAAATGATGATGACAATTCCCAGAAAACAGTTGATAACATCTAAATTCTTTAAACATACTTTTCTTCCTCTGTTTTTTGATGAAAAAAAATAGTACATTGTGTAATTAGTGCGTAAAGTGAAACTTTTTTGTACGTACGTGTTACACATACTATTTTTTGTAATACCTGCCAAAGTTCGCTTTGAGGGGCAATTTGGAGTGCAAAGTGTTTGTTTTGTGCACGGAGTGCGTAAAATTCAAGATCGTGCATAAAGTGAAATTCGAGTGCGTAAAACTTTGTTTTACGTACGAGATTCACTTTACACACAACCTTCGAATTTTACGCACGCGGTGCGGAAAACAAACACACTACGCACGCAAAACGGTGCCGAAAAGTGAACTTTTACGGCAGGTGTTGCAAAAATAGTATATTTCGATACAAGTGCGGAAAAGTGCTTTTTGACTTGTAGAAGGTTTATAACACGAGCCGAAGGCGAGTGATATAATCCTACAAGTCAAAAAACACTTTCCCCACGAGTATCGAACAACATTTTTCATCACAATGTGTTAAAAAGGGATTTTTGAGGCATGCGAAGCGAAGCGAAGCGTGCCTGAAAAGTCACTTTTTGGCACAGCGTGATGAAAATGATGTTTTTGATGGCACAACGTGTTTAAGGATATCAAAGTATTTCGGCGATTTTTTTTCGGGAAAAAACCTTTCTGGAATTCATACTATGGACCGAGACCTTTTTTTAAAGCCCAATTTCAACCTTGGTTGCCGAACATTTTTTTGAGATAATGAATTTTGAAAAATTATATTTAACACAGTGTGTCCATAAGAACCACTGACTCTCATCTTCAAACCAATAATACATACCTTTAAAATGTTTTTTCGTACATATAACCTATATAATTTTGTTCATTAGAGTCTCTAGTTTTTTTGTCGGTGGTAAAAAACATAGGTTACCGGCCAAATAATTGCAAACGATCAATTAGAAAACCTGTAGTTCCGCACGGCGGCCATATTGGATGGTTCAAGTCCAAGCGTTTCCGGCCGCTAACAATGCTGAGAGGTTAGAGCAACGAGAGTCAAGTCTGAGATCGAATAAATTACTTCTCATAATATCGAATGCAATAAATTCCCAAAAAAATTAAGGACAAATGAAAAATTCTGAGAATTATGACTATGGTAATAATTTTCTGTAAATTCAGATTTTTCATCAAAAATAGTAGATTACATGACCAACGTACTTGGATATCCCTAATCAACAAACATCACGCTTGCTCTTGAGAACATGTGCACATAAGTACATCGAATTTCCTGTTCACTGTCCTTTCATATCGCCAACAAATTAAAAAAACAATTTCCACAATTATCACACGGTTTATATAATTGATCGAAATGCTGAATAAATAATTTTTGAGGAAAATTCTATGTCCAAATGGAGCGGGACCTGCACATTGTACTTTCTAGCAAGGCAACAGATGGTCCTAGTATTTATCCAACATTTTCCGACAGAATACGGCTAACGACGGCCTAACAGAAACATTTGCGTATAGGGTTTCTCGGTTTGAGCCCTTCCAGCTTGTTGTCATCTAACGGAACATAGCAGTTTATACTCTGGATATGCTAGGGGCAGGCAGGCTTGTCTTCATCTAACGCAACATGACAATTGGCGTGTTGCATATTCTAGGAGATGACAGGCTAAGGACAACCTGTCATTTTTAAATCTGACACGATTTGGCTTGTCCTAAGTTTCAACCTGACAAACCCAACACATATTTCTACCTGAATCTCTGCTCTAGAAAAGAAGGTTTAACGACATTTTTCTCTGAATTGACTCTTTATCGATATAGTGACAGAATTAAAGATTGAAAATGATAAAAAAACACTCTGCTGCTGCAAATGGAGGGAAAAAATGCCTAAAATAGTAAAAAAAAAATAATAAATTGTGTATGTGTAATTAATTAATTTCAATTTATAGGCCCGTATGCAAGCAATTATCAATACCCCAATGGAATCCGGAGTCCATGTATCGATATTCGTCGTTGTTCGACTCTTCTGAATATTCTCCAATCTCGTCCCCTGTCTCCCGCGGATGTTGAATTCTTGGAAGGATCCATATGTGAATTCCCGGCAAGGTATCCTATGGTCCGCTGCCTCCATCGACCTCAATCCAGGAGCGTCACTCAGAGAATGTTTGGAGGTCAAAATACCCATCTCACAGAGTTCCCTTGGATGGTGCTCCTTGAATATCAAAATAGTGAGTAAAAATAGTACATTGTGTAATAAGTGCGTAAAATGAAACTTTTTTGTACGTACGCGTTACACATACTATTTTTTGTAATACCTGCCCAAGTTCGCTTTGAGGGGCAATTTGGAGTGCAAAGTGTTTGTTTTGTGCACGGAGTGCGTAAAATTCAAGATCGTGCTTAAAGTGAAATTCGAGTGAAACACGAGATTCACTTTACACACGACCTTTGAATATTACGCACGCGGTGCGGAAAACAAACACTTTACGCACGCAAAACTGACCCGAAAAGTGAACTTTTACGGCAAGTGTTGCAAAAAAATAAAAATACGTAATTAATCATTGACATTTCGAAAACTGATGGTTTCAGCAAAAAATGTTCAGAAATCGTTTTTATAAGAAAAAAACTGTAAAGAAAAAAGGTTCTTTGATATTTTTCTCTAGATTCAATATTGACCGAGATAACCACAGTCAAAGTCCATTAACCATGTTCATTTCGAATAAATATCCCTCCAGTCTCAAAATGTTCCTCAAAATCGGTATCCAAAAGGAAATGTCTTCACCCACCATGAAAAAGACCCCATGAGAACCCATTGAAATCCATCAAAGCCCTCAATTAAACCACTTTATGTTCCTCTTCAGGAAACAGAATGGAAACGAAGTGCGCAGGATCATTGATAAACAAACGCTACGTGTTAACCGCAGCCCACTGTGTTATGTCCAAATTGGGCAAAATATATACAGAGCTAATTAACGTTCGTCTAGGTGAACACAACACAAAAACTGCGATTGATTGCGACGATGAAAGTGAGACCGCCAAGATCTGTGCACCACCCCCAGTGACTGTTAAAATTGAAAAAAAAATACCCCACGAGAATTACGATCCTGTGGTGGAAGTGAACGACATTGCCCTCTTGAGGCTATCCAGGGAAGTCGACTTCACAGAGTTCATCAAGCCCATCGACCTCCACGACACCAAAGAATTACCTGAAAATTTCATGGTAGCTGGATGGGGTCAAACAAAAAAGAACGGGAAATTATCACCCATCGCACAGAAGTTGAACATACCACTTGCTGATAGAATTACCTGTGAGAAGATATATAGGGACGTGGGCAAGGCGCTTGCAAGCAGTCAGATCTGTGCTGGAGGTGAGGAGGGAAAGGACTCGTGCGGGGGAGACTCTGGGGGTCCTTTGATGGCTCAGGACAAGACTCAGGAATGGAAACTTGTAGGAATTGTATCGTTTGGAGCAGGGGAATGTGGAAGCAAAGGATATCCTGCTATTTACACTAGGGTTTCTTCTTTTACTGATTGGATTAGGATAAATATGAGGCCTTGAATTGTTATGCAGGGGCATAACGAGTTGACTGAAATGGAATTCTTGATGCAAAAATTCTGATAATGATGAAGAATTTTTATAGTTTTGGTTATCGGGGTTTTACTCGGGATGGAGTGGTTCTAGGGGAACCTGGTAGAGGATTGTTTCTTGTAGGGGAGGAAATTTACGATGGAAAGGTTCTGTTGATGGTTTTGAATAGAAGGGGTTGCGATAGAGAGATAATTTAATGGTCAATTAGATGGAAAAAATGAAGAGTGCGATATTCATTCATATTGTCCTCTCGGAATTCAATGTTTGGAATTGCAAGACGTGAATATTTCTGAATCAAGAATTCAATTTCAAGACAATTTCCTACTTAGGATTAGGAATTTATGTTAGTTAATGCTCCGTGAAAATAAATTTATCGATGGTTTTGAAAGATTGTAATCATTTTCCCTCCTTTTGTTAAAATTTAAATATAGTAACTCCTACAATCAGACCAAATTTCAAATCCTTATCTCAAATATTTTCCGAGTTACCATGCATACACTGATTTGAAAAAGAAACGTAAAAAGAGCAATAACTGTGTGACTGTTCATGGTCAACATAAATATTTCCATTGGTATCAATAGTTATTTCAATGAAAAATATTTAAAAAAAAAAAAAAATTGCATCGGTTGAATAATTCTTGAGATACGAAGATAAAACGATTTTTTAAAAAAATTGCTTCATCCCAGGAACTAATTGAACGCTTAGGCTGAAATTTTACACAAAGTTTAACCCATCTGATATCAATTATTTTCCCGGATCTTTGTCGGTGATATTTAATTTATTTAATTTATTTTAAATTATTGACATAATTCGAGGAGAAAAAGTGTATATACATACAGACATTTTCTAAAAATATCATATTTTCACGTTTCCTAACATTCTAGATCATCTCCAGGCAAAATTGGAAAAAATGAAAAGAGTGCGATGATGATGCTTCCCTCGTGAGGTAAAAATATCGACTCTGTTCAATATTCAATCATTTGCTGATAATTATAAACAATTCATTCATTTTGTAGTCATTTGGAGATTTCGAATTGAGTACGCATGTGTACATCAAATTTTTTTGGGCTCATTTTTGTTGTAAGGAGTTTGGAGGTAGATGACCCTCAAAAATTGGGCAATATTGGTCACCATTGTAGGAAATCAACAGTTTTTGAAGCAGAAAACATGCTGATGGTGAGCGGTAGGTTTTGACAGTAAAATTGAAGATAGTGAGTCGCTGAATGATAGGAAATCTTCTATTCTAAGCCTATATTAATAGTCGCTCGCGTCTTCAACTCGACAGAACTGAAAACGAAAAACATGGATTTTGATCGAAATATCTTTGAAATTTGTTAAATAATAGATTAAAAATGTCTTCGCTCCTTCAAGTCTTCTTCCTGCTCTTCATTATTAATGTTCAAGGATCATTTTCACGTGAGTCAATAATTTTCAACTTCTTCAAATGATTATTTAATGACAAAAAAAAATTGATAATAATTCTCAATTCACTAGTCAAGTTTTAAACCGGAGTGGACTAACTTTCTTGTTGAATATCTCCAAATCTAAGGGAGATATGAAAATTTTCATGAGAATCTTTTTTGTTAATCTCTCTCTGCTTTAGAAAAAAAGGTTTAACGACATTTTTTCCTGAATTGACTCTTTATCGATATAGTGACAGAATTAAGAATCAAAAATGGTAAAAAAACACTCTGTTGCTGCAAATGGAGGAAAAAAATGCCTAAAATAATAAAAAAAAATAATAATAAATTGTGTATGTGTAATTAATTAATTTCAATTTATAGGCCCGTATGCAAGCAATTATCAATACCCCAATGGAATCCGGAGTCCATGTATCGATATTCGTCGTTGTTCGGCTCTTCTGAATATTCTCCAATCTCGTCCCCTGTCTCCCGCGGATGTTGAATTCTTGGAAGGATCCATATGTGAATTCCCGGCAAGGTATCCTATGGTCCGCTGCCTCCATCGACCTCAATCCAGGAGCGTCACTCAGAGAATTTTTGGAGGTCAAAATACCCATCTCACAGAGTTCCCTTGGATGGTGCTCCTTGAATATCAAAATGGTGAGTAAAAAACATAGAAACACGTAATTAATCATTGACATCTCAAAAACTGGTAGTTTCAGTGAAAAATGTTCAGAAATCGTTTTCATAGGAAAAAAAATTGTGAAGAAAAAAGGTTTTTTGATATTTTTCTCTAGATTCAATATTGACCGAGATAACCACAGTCAAAGTCCATTAACCATGTTCATTTCGAATAAATATGCCTCCAATCTCAAAATGTTCCTCAAAATCGGTATCCAAAAAGAAATGTCTTCATCCACCATGAAAAAGACCCCATGAGAACCCATTGAAATCCATCAGAGCCCTCAATTAAACCTCTTTATCTTCCTCTTCAGGAAACAGCATAGAAACGTCCTGCGCAGGATCTCTGATAGACAAACGCTACGTGTTAACCGCAGCCCACTGTATCAAAGGCAAAGACGTCCCAAAATCCTGGAGACTAACAAACGTTCGCCTAGGTGAATACAACACAGAAACTGACATTAATTGCGTCGCTGGCAGTGACACCTCCGAGGTCTGTGCACCAGCCCCAGTGAGTGTTGGAATTGAAGAAATAATATCCCACGAGAATTACAATCCTCAGAGCCGAGATCAATTGAACGATATTGCCCTCTTGAGGCTATCCTGGGAGGTCGACTTCACGGACTTCATCAAGCCCATCGGCCTCCACGACACCAAAGAATTACCTAAAAAGTTTACGGTAGCTGGATGGGGTCTAATGGAGAACAATCAATTATCACCCATCAAAAAGAAGGTGAATATACCACTTGCTGATAGAATTGACTGTGTGAAGGAATATAAAAACGCGAACATAGAGCTTGCAAGCAGTCAGATCTGTGCTGGAGGTGAGGAGGGAAAGGACTCGTGCGGGGGAGACTCTGGGGGTCCTTTGATGGCTCAGGACAAGACTCAGGAATGGAAACTTGTAGGAATTGTATCGTTTGGAGCAGGGGAATGTGGAAGCAAAGGATATCCTGCTATTTACACTAGGGTTTCTTCTTTTACTGATTGGATTAGGATAAATATGAGGCCTTGAATTGTTATGCAGGGGCATAACGAGTTGACTGAAATGGAATTCTTGATGCAAAAATTCTGATAATGATGAAGAATTTTTATAGTTTTGGTTATCGGGGTTTTACTCGGGATGGAGTGGTTCTAGGGGAACCTGGTAGAGGATTGTTTCTTGTAGGGGAGGAAATTTACGATGGAAAGGTTCTGTTGATGGTTTTGAATAGAAGGGGTTGCGATAGAGAGATAATTTAATGGTCAATTAGATGGAAAAAATGAAGAGTGCGATATTCATTCATATTGTCCTCTCGGAATTCAATGTTTGGAATTGCAAGACGTGAATATTTCTGAATCAAGAATTCAATTTCAAGACAATTTCCTACTTAGGATTAGGAATTTATGTTAGTTAATGCTCCGTGAAAATAAATTTATCGATGGTTTTGAAAGATTGTAATCATTTTCCCTCCTTTTGTTAAAATTTAAATATAGTAACTCCTACAATCAGACCAAATTTCAAATCCTTATCTCAAATATTTTCCGAGTTACCATGCATACACTGATTTGAAAAAGAAACGTAAAAAGAGCAATAACTGTGTGACTGTTCATGGTCAACATAAATATTTCCATTGGTATCAATAGTTATTTCAATGACAAATATTTAAAAAAAAAAAAAAATTGCATCGGTTGAATAATTCTTGAGATACGAAGATAAAACGATTTTTTAAAAAAATTGCTTCATCCCAGGAACTAATTGAACGCTTAGGCTGAAATTTTACACAAAGTTTAACCCATCTGATATCAATTATTTTCCCGGATCTTTGTCGGTGATATTTAATTTATTTAATTTATTTTAAATTATTGACATAATTCGAGGAGAAAAAGTGTATATACATACAGACATTTTCTAAAAATATCATATTTTCACGTTTCCTAACATTCTAGATCATCTCCAGGCAAAATTGGAAAAAATGAAAAGAGTGCGATGATGATGCTTCCCTCGTGAGGTAAAAATATCGACTCTGTTCAATATTCAATCATTTGCTGATAATTATAAACAATTCATTCATTTTGTAGTCATTTGGAGATTTCGAATTGAGTACGCATGTGTACATCAAATTTTTTTGGGCTCATTTTTGTTGTAAGGAGTTTGGAGGTAGATGACCCTCAAAAATTGGGCAATATTGGTCACCATTGTAGGAAATCAACAGTTTTTGAAGCAGAAAACATGCTGATGGTGAGCGGTAGGTTTTGACAGTAAAATTGAAGATAGTGTGTCGCTGAATGGTGGGAGATCGTCTATTGTAAGCCTATATTAATAGTCGCTCGTGTCTTCAATTCGACAGAACTGAAAAGGAAACACATGGATTTACCCTGGTTTTTTTCTTATTCTTTATCGCATATTTTTTGAAATTTATTGAATAATAGATAAAAAATGTCTTCACTTCTTCAAGTCTTCCTCCTGCTCTTCATTATCAATCTTCAAGGATCATTGTCAGGTGAGTCAATAATTTTCAACTTCCTCTAATGATTATTTAATGAAAAAAAAAAATTGATAATAATTTTCAATTCAATAGTCAAGTTTTAAATCGGAGCGGACTAACTTTCTTGTTGAATATCCCCAAATCTAAGGGAGATATGAAAATTTTCATGAGAATCTTTTTTGTAAATCTCTCTCTGCTCTAGAAAAAAAGGTTTAACGACATTTTTCTCTGAATTGACTCTTTATCGATATAGTGACAGAATTAAGAATTAAAAATTGCAAAAAAACACTCTGCTGCTGAAAATAAAGAAAAAAAATTACCTAAAATAATTTCAAAAAATATGTGTAATTAATCGTTTTCAATTTACAGTTACAGACGACCGGAATCCTGGCGATCATTGTACAAGCCCCAACGGAAGCTCGGGTATATGTGTTAATATTTATGATTGTCCAGTTTTTCTGAATCTTCTCCAATATCGTTACCGAGACACTAATATTCGTTCCCGGCCTTCCTTGGATCATGAATTTTTGCGAGCATTCAAATGTGGAGACGAGGGAAAGGATCCTAAGGTCTGCTGCGTTTCTCAACCACAACAACGATTCGAGAGACCTGTTACCAATCAGAGAATAAATAAAAAATACACAAATTATCATACAAATAACGACTACAATCGATATACTGTTAAACGTGCAGATCCCCTTCCCCAGAATTGCGGTCGTGATCTCTCATTGAGAATTATGGGAGGTGAACGCACCGATATCGATGAGTTTCCTTGGACGGTGCTCCTTGAATATCTGACGAGTGAGTAAAAAAAATAAAAACACGTAATTAGTCATTGATATCTCGAAAACTGGTGGTTTCAGTGAAAAATGTACAGAAACCGTTTTCATAGGAAAAAAAATTCTGAAGAAAAAAAAGTTTTTTGACATTAATTTCGAATCAATATCCCTTCAATCTCAAGATGTTTCTCAAAATTAGTATCCAAAAGACGATGTCTTCATCCACCATTAAAAAAAAAACCCATTAGAATTTTTAATTAAACCTCTTTATGTTCCTTTTCAGCAAAAGGCAAAACAACAGCCTGTGGAGGAGTTCTGATAAGCAAACGCTACGTAATAACCGCAGCCCACTGTATCAAAGGCAAAGACCTCCCAAAATCCTGGAGACTAACAAACGTTCGCCTAGGTGAATACAACACAGAAACTGACATTGATTGCATCCGTGACAGTGAGACCGCCAAGATCTGTGCTCCATCCCCAGTGAGTGTTAAAATTGAAGAAATAATACCCCACAATAATTACGATCCCCACAGTCCGAATCAATGGAACGATATTGCCCTCTTGAGGCTATCCTGGGATGTCACCTTCACGGACTTCATCCAGCCCATCTGCCTCCCCTGGACCCACCAAGTACCTGAAAAACTCTGGGTCGCTGGATGGGGTAAAACGGAAACCAGGAGCTCATCATCGATTAAACTGAAGCTGGCCATGCCACTTGCTGATACAGATGCCTGTCAGATACAATATAAAAAGAAATATGTGGTTATTGGAAGCACTCAGATCTGTGCTGGTGGTCAGAAGGGAAAGGACTCGTGCAGGGGAGACTCTGGAGGCCCTTTGATGAGTGTGGAGAGGGCTGCTGATGGCACTGGTAAATGGACAGTTGTAGGAGTTGTATCATTTGGACCATCACCATGTGGAATGGAAGGATGGCCTGGTGTTTACACTAGGGTTGCTTCTTTCACTGATTGGATTCTCAGGAATATGAAGCCTTGAGTTGTTATACAGGAGCATAATGGGTTATCTGAAATGGAATTTTTGATTTTTATAGATTTCAATAGTTTTGATTATTGGAGATTTACTTGAGAAAAAGTGGTTTTAGGGGTACCGGGTAGAGGAATCTTTCTTATAGATGGAAAGGTTCTTCTGATGGTTTTGGATAGCAGGGGTTGGTAGAGAGATAATTTTATATTCAAAATATATTCTTCTTTCGAAATTTAAATGTTTGGAATTTAAAGACGTGAATATTTTTGAATCGAGAATTCAATTTCAATACAATTTTCTTACTTAGAATTAGGAATTTATGTTAATTAATGCTCTGTGAAAATAAATTTATCGATGTTTCTGAAAGATTTGTCATCATTTTCCTTCCTTTTGTTAAATTTTCAAGTTGATAATATAATCAACAGAATTGATAGTATTAGTAGTCAACGAGTGTCAGTGATAATAATAAAAAGGTCAACTCTGTTTAATATTCTATCATTCACTGATAATTATAAACAATTCATTCATTTCGTAATCATTTGGAGATTTGAAATTGAGTACACATGTGTACATAAAATATAGCTAGATTATCCACAAAAATTGGGCAATTGCTGGTCATCATTGTTGAAAACCAACACTTGTCGAAGCGGTAACACGTTCCGATAATAATCAGCGGGTTTTTTTCAGTGAAATTGAAGAGAGTGTGTAGCTGAATGGTGGGAGATCCCGTCGACCCTGGCTCTGACTCTTCTATCATCAGTCTGTGTTAATTGTCGCTCGCGTCTTTAACTCGACAGGAGCAAAAAACAAACTCAGGGATTTTTACTTTTTCTTTTACTATTTATCCCTTTTATTTTGAAATTTGTTCTAAATTCGATAAATAATAGATTAAAAATGTCTTCGCTCCTTCAAGTGTTCTTTCTGATTTTCATTATCAATTTTCAAGGATCATTGTCACGTGAGTCAATAATTTTCAACTTCCTCAAATGATTATTTAATGAAAAAAAAAAAAAAAAAATTGATCATAATTTTCAATTCAGGAGTCAAGTGGCACAACGAAATGGACTGACTTTCTTGTTGAATATCTCTGAATCTAGGGGAGATATAAAAATTTTTATAAGGATCTTTTTTATTAATCTCTCTGTGCTCTACAAAAAAGATCTTTTGACATTTTTCCCTAAATTGACTCATTATAAGTATATTATAAGTATACTCATTATAAGTATTTTAAGTATTTTAAAATAATGAGAAAAATTGTCTAGGTTCAATTGATAATTTTCAATTTACAGAACGAGATCCAGACAGTTGCAAAACCCCCAACGGAACCTCGGGTACATGTATCAATATTCGTCATTGTCCACCTATTCTGAATATTCTCCAATCTCGTCCCCTGTCTTCCTCGGATTTGGAATTTTTGCAGGCATCCAAATGTGGATTCGAGGGAAATAATCCCAAGGTCTGCTGCGTTCTACAACAACAGTCTGAGAGGCCTGATATCAATCAGAACAACAATGGAAATGTTGTTACTCGTACAAATCTTCTTCCCCAGGATTGCGGTCGTGATCTCTCATTGAGAATTGTGGGAGGTGAACGCGCCGGTATCGATGAGTTCCCTTGGATGGTGCTCCTTGAATATTTGAAGCGTGAGTAAGAAATTTTAAACACTTAATGAGTCATTGATCATCATCATAAAGTGATGAAGCCTTGTGTGAGCATATTCCATCGATTAAAAAATTTTTATATGTATCATCTTGCTAATATGACGAAAACTAATGAGTTCAGCAAAAAATGTCAAAAGACCTCATCTATAGAAAATTAAATTCTGAAGAAAAATAGTTTTTTGACATTTTCCTCTACATTCAATATTTACCGAGATATCCACAGTCAAAGTTCATTACCCAATAGCCAAGTAGTGAAATAATAAAGAATCTCATATTTATTACGGAAAAAGAAACCTATTAGAACTTTTAATTAAACCTCCTTATGTTCCTCTTCAGCAAACGGCAAAACAACAGCCTGTGGAGGAGTTCTGATAAGCAAACGCTACGTAATAACCGCAGCCCACTGTATCAAAGGCAAAGACCTCCCAAAATCCTGGAGACTAACAAACGTTCGCCTAGGTGAATACAACACAGAAACTGACATTGATTGCGTCGCTGACAGTGACACCTCCGAGGTCTGTGCACCAGCTCCAGTGAGTGTTGGAATTGAAGAAATAATATCCCACGAGAATTACGATCCTCAGAGCCGAGATCAATTGAACGATATTGCCCTCTTGAGGCTATCCTGGGAGGTCGACTTCACGGACTTCATCAAGCCCATCTGCCTCCCCCAGACCGACCAATTACCTGCAAAACTCTGGGTCGCTGGATGGGGTAAAACGGAGGCCAAGAGCTCGTCATCGATTAAACTGAAGCTGGGCATCCCAATTGCTAATGAAAGTGCCTGTCAGAGTCGATATGGAAATGCTGGGGTGAATCTTGCAAGCACTCAGATCTGTGCTGGTGGTCAGAGGGGAAAGGACTCGTGCAGGGGAGACTCTGGGGGTCCTTTGATGAGTGTAGAGAGAGCTGCTGATGGCACTGGTAAATGGACAGTTGTAGGAGTTGTATCATTTGGACCATCACCATGTGGAATGGAAGGATGGCCTGGTGTTTACACTAGGGTTGCTTCTTTCACTGATTGGATTCTCAGGAATATGAAGCCTTGAGTTGTTATACAGGAGCATAATGGGTTATCTGAAATGGAATTCTTGATTTTTATAGATTTGATTATCGGGGTTTTACTTGAGAAAAAGTGGTTCTAGGGGTACCTGGTAGAGAAATCTTTCTTGTAGATGGAATGATTCTTCTGATGGTTTTGGATACCAGGGGTTGGTAGAGAGATAATTTTATGTTCAAGATGGGAAAAATTTATCTGTTATTCATATTCTTCTTTGGAAATTTTTAAATTGATCACAATCTTCACACAAAGAATTCTGTTTCATGAAAATTCCATAATTGTGATTAGAAATTTATGTTAATCAATGCTCTGTAAATACAAATTTGTATTCTTATGATAATGAAGAGGTTTTCCGCATCAATCATTCATCGACGGTTTTCAATCATTTATAATTATAATTTCGTACATCTGAGTTCATTATTAAAGTAATTAGGCAATTGGGGTGAATTTTCCATTTTTAATGAACAGGTGGAATGAGTCATTTTAATTATTCTGTTTATATATCTGAATCCAGAAGTGATATCGAAATTTTTATAGAGACCTTTTTTGCAGAGACAAAAGTCAGAGCTACAAAAAAGGTCTTCATCAAAATTTCTCGCTTTTCGTTCAATCTCGAGATATTCTCCAAAAACTTATCCTAGATAACTCAAATATCGGAGAAGGATGAATTCTCAAAGAGGAAATTAATATTTTTTTCTCATTATTAATCACATTCCTTCATTTCTGTTAGCCGAACCATAACTGAAATATTATTCACTCAAATTCATACGGAAATTTTGTATTACGTCTGTTATGCTATCAGGAGGTCAACATCGAGGTCGTCATCAGCGGTGGGAATTCTTGAATCGTTGTGATGATTATTCTGTGATCCAATTGGGTATTGGGTATTTCCCATTTAAAATGTTATGTGAAATTTTTTCTTTCACACGTCAATATTAATAAACTCAAGGTCATTCATTCACTCGACAATTTAACGAAATTTATAAGAAAAAATGTTTTTTAATATGAAAATTTCATTCCATTTTCAATTTTTTTCTTTAATATCAATAGAAAATGATAATTAACTATTATCTTATTTTTCTTATTGACTTTTTCTTTCTCTGGAAATTTTATTTTCAAAAAAATGCTAATCATTTTTATTTCACAATCAATTCTCTTAATAAAAAATTGATGAACATGAGACTCAAGGTTACCCCTACCGAGATCGAAATGTTCTTCAATTAATTTCCTCTCTCAAGAGCCTCAATTCATTTTATCTGAATAATAAATTATCTCAGAAACGCGTCATTTTGAGAAAATTATTAAAAGACATTTTTCATTCAAAATTTTCTGATCTACAAAAAAGTTGTCTTCAAGTTTTCCCCCAAAATCCTGTGTTTCTCAAAATATCACGATTAATAAAATTTTGCTGATGAATTTTCCCCGCGAAAATAATTGAAATTTCCAAAAAAAAAAAAAAAAAATATATAATGAGGAAATTTCCACAGAGAAAGTGGGGAAAAATCGACAAGGCCATGTATCTATCTGAGATATGCATTGTGAGAGCTGTGTACCAGGGATTCAGTGTGTCTCGAGACTATAGAACTGGTTCTATCTATTTTTCATTCAAGGCGACTGACCAACGGATCAACAGACAATGATAAAAAACATACATATGAATACAATTATTTTTACATTTTAGTGTAAATAAATAATTCACGTGAATTCACTTGAATCTTCTATTTTCCGTGGAATGCAAAAAATCATCAACAAAAAATGATTTTTCCTGTAATTATAACTCTAGTGATGATAAATACAGCGAAAATAACTGCACGTGAGTATTTAATTAATATTAATTAAAAAATTGTTTTTATTCATTCATTATTTTTTTTTTACATTTAAATTGGAAAATTAGAGATTGAAAAAGGGGCTCTAATGTTTCACGATGGAAAGGATGATTGTAATACTCCCGATGGTAAATCAGGGACTTGTATTAAACTGAGGAGATGTCCAGAACTAGTGGACATTTTGAGACAGCCTGGACACCCTACCAATGAGGATTTAGAGAGGCTGAGGAGATCCAATTGTGGGTTTGAAGGACTAGAGTCCAAAGTCTGCTGTCCTAATAGGGTGAATTTAATTTTTTATCATTAATTTAGTCATCAAGTGGTGAATAACTTTGACTATTTTGCAAATATCTCGGGAACCAGAGGATTTAGAGAAAAATATTGAAAGACATTTTTTGTTATTTATGAAATTTTCAACAAAAAAGTCTTTTGACAAATTCCTCTAAACTTGTTAATTTTAGAGATAATCCTAGAAATAGAATGATGATTTATAGGTATCAACGAGCGCTCCACAAACAGTACAAATATCATCAGAGATTCCTGAACCTCCACCAGACATTACGAATCATCGAAATCTCAAACTCTTGAATCCGGATATCTGTGGTCCTCTTGGCCAGAATAGAATAATAGGTGGCAATAAAACTGGAGTGTTTGATTATCCATGGATGGCCCTTATTGCTTACAAAATCAACAATAAGCATATAGAATTCAGATGTGGTGGGACTGTGATAAATAATCGTTACATTCTGACCGCTGCACACTGCGTTACCCAGCTTCCTTCAGGTTTGTGATTATCAGAATGACATTAAACACTTGTCTATGAATTTTTCAAAAATAAATTGACATTCTAAACATTCTAGATAATTAATCAAAAGTGGCGGAACCCTTCAAGTACAACGTGAAATTTTTATTAATTCTGCATTTATCTCGAGAATTAGTGATTTTAGGAGAAAATGTCAAAAGTACTTGTTTGAAGCTGACAAAATTTTCCATAAAAAAAGTTCTCTACCATTACCTCCTAAAACCACACATTATCGATATAAATCCAAAATAACAAATTACTGAAACAATGAATTTGGATTTTAATTTTCTCCATCAGCTTTGACTCTAATTGGTGCACGTGTTGGTGAACACGATCTACGAACCGAGAGAGACTGCAATAAAAATGAAGAAAATCTGGAAACAGAATGTGCAGAGCGTTATCAAGATTTTGGTATTGAAGAGGTCCACTTTCACTCAGGCTTCACCAAATCACTTTTACATGACGACATAGGACTTATAAGAGTGGATTCACCCATTGACTTTCGTCCAATAAATGCAAGACCAATTTGTCTCCCCATCGGTGACGTAGCCACACAACGTCACAAGAAGTACTCTGTAACAGGGTGGGGAGCAACAGAAAATGGCCCCAGGAGTCAGGATCTACTGCAGGTGTCACTTGCTGTTGTACCCAATGATGAATGTGCTGATATTTACAGGAAGAATACAAGAATTTGGCACAAACAATTGTGTGCTGGAGGACGTGATAATAAAGATTCATGTCTTGGAGACAGTGGAGGACCTCTTCAGACAGCTGCAATATTCAATAGGACTAATCCAAGATTCGTTCAGTATGGAATTGTCAGTTTTGGTACTAAAAACTGTGCGACTGAAGGATATCCAGGTGTTTACACACGACTCGTTTATTACACCGATTGGGTTCTTGATCGTTTGAGAGAGTGAAAGATTTCAGTCGTTTTCAACTTTTTACTGTTTTTTTTTTTTGTTGATTATTATTTTATTATGATTAAAAACTCATTAAAAATATCTTTTTGAAATAAATCAATGATTCATTTACTAAAAATGTCTTTAAATATTCTTCTCTCATGTTAATTAACATAAGTAAATATCAGATGACTTTTCTCTCTATTTCTTCGAGGAAATACCACGAATGACGTATTCACTTCCATGAATGACGTCTCCACTTCCTCCGATTAATCATACCTGTAATGCAACCAGGAAAATTGTTGATATTCTTGATGGAAAAAAATAACGTCACAATAAAAGTGAAATGCTACTACAAGGATAGATTACTAGGAAAAAGGATCCTTCATAAATGGAGACTATTTCAGTATGTCTCAGAACTGTACAACTCGTTCGATCTATTCTTCGTCATTACATTGTTGTTAATACCGAGATATTATATATTATTTATCATGGTTTTTCCAGTTTAGTGTCATTGAAATAATTCACGTGAATTCAGTTGAATATTCTACTTTTCCTGGAATTAAAAAAAAAAAAAAATCTTGGGCGAAAAATGATTTTTCCTGTGATTCTGAGTCTAGTGTTGATTAATACAGCAGTAATAACTGCAGGTGAGTCTCAATGTTTAATTAATATTAATTATTATTTACTTGTTTGCATTTAAATTGGAAAATTAGAGCTTGGAGGAGATAAATGTACAACTCCTGAAGGAAAATCAGGGACTTGTATTAGTACTCAGAGATGCCATGTACTGGTTCATGTACTGAGACAACCTGGACATCCTACGAGTGAGGATTTAGACAGATTGAGGAAGTCTATTTGTGGGTCTGAGAATGGAGGATCCAAAGTTTGTTGTCCTAGTTGGGTAAGTTTAATTTTTTATCAATTTGTAAATATCTCGGGAACTAGAGGGTTTAGAAGAAAATGTCAAAAGACCTTTTTTGTTTATTGTGAAATTTTCTACAAAAAAGGTATCTTGACATTTTGTCTTAAATTTGATAGTTACCGAGATAATCCCGATCGATTATTTACAAATAATTGTTTTGATAAAGTTTTTGAAATCTTGTGATTAATGAAATTATTTTTTCAATAGTCAAGCTCAGATACTTCACTCGAATCATCATCTGTAGCATCAATTGTAACACCAGCTGCACCAACAACCCCTTCTCCAGGAGTTCCTGATCGTCCTCCAGATGTAACGAATCATCCAAATCTCAATCTCTTAGACCATCACATCTGTGGTAGAACGTCTCAGGATAAAATCATAGGTGGCAATAAAACTGGATTATTCGATTATCCCTGGATGGCCCTTATTGCTTATAAGATCCACAACCAACACGTAGAATTCAGATGTGGTGGGACTGTGATAAATAATCGTTACATTCTGACCGCTGCACACTGCGTTACCCAGCTTATTCCAGGTTTGTGATTATCAGAATGATATTAAACACTTGTCTATGAATTTCTCAAAAATAAATTGACATTCTAAACATTCTAGATAATTAATCAAAAGTGGTGGAACCCTTCAAGTACAACGTGAAATTTTTATTAATTCTGCATTTATTTCGAGAATTAGTGATTTTAGGAGAAAATGTTAAAAGACCTTTTTTGAAGCTAACAAGATTTTTCAGGAAAAAAGTCCTTTACCATTACCTCCTAAAACCACACATCATCGATATAAATTCAAAATAACAAATTACTGAAACAATCTCAATCCCTAAAACCTAAATTATCCATTTTAATTTAAATTTTCTCCATCAGCTATGACTCTATTCGGTGTACGTGTTGGAGAACACAATCTACTGACCGAGAAAGACTGCAATAAAAATGAGGAAAATCCAGGAACAGTATGTGCAGCGCGTTATCAAGATTTTGGTATTGAAGAGGTCCACTTTCACTCAGGCTTCACCAAATCACTTTTACATGACGACATAGGACTTATAAGAGTGGATTTACCCATTGATTTTCATCCAATAAATGCACGACCAATTTGTCTACCCATCGGTGATTCAGGTATGAATTATCGGAGGAGACTCATCGTGACAGGATGGGGAGCCACAGAAACTCGTAGCATCAGTCCAGAGTTACTTCAGGCAAAGCTCACACTAGTCTCCAATGCTCACTGTGCCAAGGCATACAAAAAGAATACAGTTATATGGCACAAACAATTGTGTGCTCAAGGCAATGGCCATCAATTTTCCTGTCTTGGAGACAGTGGGGGTCCCCTTCAAGCACCTTCAATCTACAATAAGACTAATATGAGATTCGTCCAGTATGGAATCGTGAGTTTTGGAACTGGTGACTGCAAGACTCCTGGATATCCATCGGTTTACACCAGACTTGTGTATTACACACATTGGATTCTTGATCATTTGAAGGAATGAAGGTTTTTGTTTATTATAATGAGCTAGGACAATTTGACAATTTGAAAATTAATTATTAGTCTTTCACAGATGGAGACTTTTATTTATTCATTTGATGTATGAGTTTTAAAACTTTTCCAAGTTTTTTATAAATAATAATATTTTTATGAAATGTGGGTCTGATTATTGTCAATCCCATCATCCTCGATGAGCTCAGCAGTCTCGTTTATGGAAACCCTCAGAGATCCTCGTTCACTCTTCTTTTTACTAATTGGAGAGTCACAAATAATGTCGGAACGATGGGACTTTGTCGAGTCTGAGGATTTTGATGTGTTGGTTAATGTGACAGAGTCTGATCTTGAATCAGCTGCACTTGCACTGCTCGATATATTGAATTTTGATTTACGTTTCTTCTTTCGACGTTCTAGGTTGTATGAACGAGAGGACTGTAATTGTCTCATTGCGTTGAAACTCTGGAATTGAAGAAATTCAATCATAGATCGAGTTGACAATTAGATAATTATTATGAATAAATTATAATTATTATGAATTGTTTTTTCATGCAAAAAAATTAAAAAAAAAAAAATTTCATGAACCTGAGAATAACGTTCAAAGAGCGTAGGAATCTGTCTCACACGATTCAGCATCAATTCCATCTCCAGACGATGACGTTCCGCCTGTTCTCGAGATTCATCCCTTCGTAGGGATGCTCTGTAGTCTAAATCCCGCGCATGTTCTTTCCTGGAGGGGAAAAAAAAGTCGAGTTTTAAAAATGTGATTAACGTTTTTTGTGAATATCTCGGGAACCGATGGGTTTAGCGGAAAATATCAAAAAACCTTTTTTGTAGATCATAAAATTCTCTACAAAAAAGGTCTTTTGACATTTTTTGCTAAATCCATCGGCTTCCAAAATATTTAGCATATAATTTGAGTATTTTTTTCTTATTAATCTTCTTTGATACTCAATTAAAAAATTAAAGTAATCGATATACCTGGCTGCATGCCTGAGGGCTCTCCATGCAGGTTTTCTCGCTATCGTCGACTCTCTCATCCTGATGGCATGTGCCCTCGCCTGTTCCTCCAATTTCTCCTGAATTTCTCTCTCTAATTTTTCTCTGAAAAACTTTCATGTCACAAATTTCTCCATGTTCTCATTTTATCCACACACTATTTCAGCAATATCTCAGAAACACGCAAGTTTAGAAAAATTCCCCAAAAGACCTTTTTTCTAGCCCATGAAATTTCCCACAAAGAAGGTCTCTCAACATTTTCCTCTAAACCTCATAATTTCCTAGATATGCTCATCTCAATTCACCTGATCAAAATTATCCAAAAAATCTTTCCTCAATTATTCGCTTTTATCTCGAGAAATATGAGCCCTATCAAAAAACATGAAAATACCTTTTTTACAGCTCTTAAAATTCTCCACAAAAAAAAGGTTTTATACAAAAATTCCCTAGACCCCATATCTTTCGAGATAATTACAAAAAACAACTCAACTCTAAATTTAAAATTTCAATAAAATCATTACCGCGATGCCTGACACCTCAGAACAGCTGCTAGATTATTTCCCCTCACAGAAGTATCCGTCATAGCTGATCTTGACCTCTCAGAGGTCATGGGAGTAATACTACACATCCTAAAACTCTCTTCACTCCTCTCCTGATTAACACAATTCCTTATTCTGGGAACATAAGCAGATTTAATTCTCTCTCTTCGAGCCATTGAAGGTGGCAAAGACGACGATTTCATAAGTTCAGCAGCTCTGATCTTCTTCTGCAATTGTCGAAAATACTCGTCCTCCAACATTCTATCGTATACCTGTGTCCCGAACAAATTGTTTGGTACAGGTTTGGCTCGAAATTTTGGTGATTTTGGTCTTCTTGTTGGAAGCTCTGGGGTCGATCTGCTGAGAGTTTTTACTGCTCTTCGATCACACTCCAGATGGAAGGGCTTCACCTGGGACATTAGACTCCACGCAGACTCTTCTCGAATCATTCTACTTCGTTCCTCCTTGGCTGCGAGGAGTTTATCATACAGGGGAATCCTAGATGCTAGAGGAATCGGACGAATTCTACGTTTTTTTGCCGAGTCTTTCGTCTTCTTGGAGTCGTTCAAGTCATCGTCAGGGGGTAAATCCACTTGGCTCATGTATTTATCATTATTGTTTCTAAAAAAAAGAAAATATCATGATTTTTTTTTATTTCTTTTGGAAATAGAATTCATGATTGAGTGAAGGTAAGGTAATTAGGGTTTTTAATTTGAGGATTATCTCGGTAATCATGAATTCTAGGGCAAATTTGCAAAAGACCTTTTTTGTAGAAAATTTCAAGAGCTACAAAAAAGGTCTCCTGATATTTTGAGATTAATCTACTGGTTCTGGAGATAATTGAGGAATTGTCGATAGGTATAATTCAGAATGAGAAATTACAGATTTCTTGGGCTACATTATTCAGGGAATATCTCGATAGCTAGGGGATTTAGGTAAAAATGTTAAGAGACCTTTCTTGTAGGTGAGAAAATTTTCTATAAAAAAAGGTCTCTTACTATTTTTTGATTAAACTGTTAGTTTTGGAAATAATCAAAAGAAATAACAAACCGTAAAATGATAGCAGGAGATTTGGAATTTCCAGAGTCCCATCTCCTAGGACTGTTTGGTGGCAGACTTCTAGTCTCTATACTATTCTCTGAATAATCCTTATCACTATCAGAGCTCTTGGAATCACTCCATGTGCTCCAGCTCTTGGCATTTGCCGAGTATATCTCTCTATTTCTCAATGTCTTCATTGACTTGTCATCTCCCTTACATCTGCAGGATAAAAAACAAAATTATCTCATCAATGAGTGGTTTTACAAGAAAGTGTCAGTAGATATTTTTTGTAGAAAATTTCCTCAGCTACAAAAAAGGTCTTCTGACATTTTTTTCTAACATCACTCGTTATCGAGATAATCACGAAATAAGAAAAAAAATAATTTTAATCTCATAAAAAATTTTGCTTCAATTCATTTTTTAATTGAAATAAGTCAATTATAGAGATTAATAAAGAGAAAAAAAATGATAAAATACCTGTAAGTCAGGAAATCCTGATCCTCAGCGAGTCCAGCAAAATTACTACAGGAAAAAATAACAGGACTGTCAGTTCTCGAGTCTTCAAGATGACACTTTTTTCCCATCAGCTTCAGCTCATTGTTTCCAGGAATCTCCCACTTCTTGTGACATTTGAATTTATCAATACCTGAAGACTCCAGTCCTTTATCATCATCAATTATCTTATCACTCTTATCAATAGTTTTATCCTCATCCAGACAATTTTTCAAGTTCTTCAGCAACAATCTCTGCTTTCTCTTCAAATAATCCAATTTCTGCTTGAATTGCTCATTCGAGAGATGATTAATCTGTCCGTAATCAGGTATACTCTCGATAAAATCAATGAAACTCTCGACATTACTCTCGTCTGAACTTCCAGGATCAGTTCGATTAGAGTCTCGATGACTCGATGGAGATGCAAAATTAATTCTACGACTTTTGTAATTTCCAGAGCGTTTGGAGACTGAATCCATCGTTGGACGCTCGTAGGAAGGGGTGGGCTGTCTACTGTATGGATCCACTGGCATTTTTACACAAGAACTTATGAATGAAGAACCTTTGTGCTCCATTCTTAATTACTCCTGTTTAATTATTATTAAATTTGTATTTTTTTCTAATTAAAACTTTTACATTTTGTCATAAACATTCGATTATCTCTAGAACTATTGGTTTTAGGGGAAAATATCAAAAGACATTTTTTGTAGGAAATTAAATTCTCTATAAAAAATATATTTTGACATTTTGCTCTAAAGTCAATAGTTTGGGAGATAGGTAATTGCGGAATTAATAGAGTGGAATTTTTTGAGAAATTGAATGTTACCTGGACAGAGTTTGTAATTAGGTGATTATCATCAGAACGAGTGGTTTTAGAGGAAAATGTCAAAAGACCTTTTTTGTAGATAAGAAAATTTTCTATAAAAAAGGTCTTTTAAGGTTTTGGTCTAGGAGGAGTCGTTGTTGAAATAATTTAGGTTGAATGAATTTTGATTTTTTGTTCAATCAATTTTAATCTAAGTTTAATTGTTGTAATTTAATTTTTGTTGTGTTACCTCTTCGTGGCAGGTTTTCTAGTCGATTGTGTAGAGACTGATGGTGGTGGATGACCGAGGAGTTCTCGAATAATTCCAGAGGAGGATCGATGAGACTCGCTGGTCGTGAACCTTTGCATCACCATGGTGACACTTGTTTTCTTTACTACTGTGGAAATATTTATTTATGGGGAGAATTAACACTGGGATACATCTATGAAATTTTGTATTTTAGGGTTTTCAGGAATTTTTTTAAATTTTTTTATTCACTCGCAATCAACAGCCAAAGAAATTCTATCATTTCTTCACATTATTTTCCAAATTACATGAAAACCATCAGGTTTACAAATAAATGTCAGAGGATCTTTTTTGTAAAAAATTTTACAATCTACAAAAAATGCCTCTTACTATTTTTCGCTAAATCCAATAGTTTCAGAGATATTCGCAAAATACTGCATATAAAATTTTCGAATTTTCCTCATTCTCTTCTGAATTCGTTTTTTCTTTAATAAAATTGAAAAAAATCAGAGTTTATTAATTATTACTATTTTAATTATTAATTTAAAAATTGATATAATTTTTTTTTTTTTTTCACAATAACAGATTTACCGGCAGCAATGATGAAAATAAACATGGCGATTGTTGGCGAAACGTCAGTGCATTTTCGTCGAGTTTTTTCGAATATTTGGAGAAATTCAGCTCCAGGTGTAATAAATTACAATGTGAGATCGAGAAATAATCATTCTGATGCTGTTATCAATGATAACAATCATGATGTTGTTATCGTTGGAGGTGGAATGGTGGGAACCGCTTTGGCAGTTGCTCTAGGTTAGAATTTCCACTTTCTACATGAAGATTATAATATTATTAATGAATTAAAACAATAAATCATTGTTTAAGAAATTATATAAACAATTAAAATGAGAAAAAAAATTATCAATAATCGAATAAATTGAAAAATCGATTTTTAACATTTTTTTTTTTGGAATCCAAAAATAGAAATTGTGAGGAAAAAATTATTATGCAATAATAATTATCAAGAATGGAGTTTAAAAAAATTATATAATACATGAGAAAAATTCATTAATTCAGAGATTAATTAATTTTGATATTTTTTGTAATTTTTTATTTATCTCGAAAACAAGTGATTTTAGGAGAAAATGTAAAGAGACCTTTTTTGTAGCTGAGAAAATGTGCAAAAAAAATGTCTTTTGACATTTTCTCATAAAATCATTATTTTCTGAGATAATTAGTTTTGATTTTTTTTTCAGCAAAAAATAGAAGTTTTGAGGAGAAAAAAATTGTTCTCCTCGAGGGAAGTCAAAAACCAAAATATGAGAAGAAAGAGGAATATTCTAATAGAGTTGTAGCATTGAATAAACAGACAAGAACTCTTCTATCGAGTATTGGTGTCTGGAAGCATATCGAAGCTGAGCGTTTCACTCCAGTTCGTAAAATGCAGGTAATTACCCCCAGAAATTTATCAAATAATTACATTAATTATTCACAAATGGAAAAAAATATGCTTGAAAAAAAAGCCAAATTTTCATTCATTTACTGATAGAAATATGATTTTTTTATGAATATCTTCAAATTTAAGAGAGATAGAGAAATTTTTCTGAGGACTTTTTTTGTAGAGCAAAATGAAAGCTACAAAAAAGGTTTTCTTGAAATTTTCGCTACGTCTCTTCAATTTCGAGATATTTAGCAAAAACAAAATTGTGAAAATGAGAGAAATTGGCTCATCTCGTTTTATCATAGTTAAAATATGTTTTTGGTCTTTTTTTTTTTTTTTTTTTTTTTTTTTCAAATTCTAGGTATGGGATGCAACTTCTGATGCTATGATAACATTCAACGAAGACTTCTTAGCCGACGAAATCGCTTACATTGTCGAGAACAATGTTCTTCTTCACGCCCTGGACCAAGAGCTCGATAACAAACCGAATCTCAATGTCGTCTACAATGCCAAAGTTGGAGACATATTTCTTCCCCATAAAAGAGGAGAAAACGCTAAAATTAAGCTACAGAGTGGAGAAGAATTATCAACAAAATTGCTGGTAAGAAAAATAGTTTATTTTATTCATTTTACAACTAAAGAATTTATTTACCCATAAATTTGTAAATATCTCGAGATCTAAGACGTTTACGAGAATTCATGAAAAAACTTTTTTTGTAGAAAATTTCAAACTCCACAAAAAAGGTTTTCTGATATTTTTTAATAAATCCTTCCATTTAGAAGATATTCATCAAATAAGAAACTTCGTTTTGAACAATTTCCAAATTTTCAAAAACTAAAACATCCAATTTCGTGAATATCTCCTCAACAACTCAATCCATCAAAAAAAAAACCATAAAACCTTTTTTGTAACCCTTAAAATTTCCCACAAAAAAAAAGGTCTTTTTTATTTTCCCCCTAAACCCCACGGTTCCCAAGATTATCCACGAAAAATCAAAACGCCAGTATCTCAACCATCATTTCTCAATTCTCCATCCCTCATAGCAGCTTCGACCTTCGCCACCAACCCCTCCAATTTTCCCGAAATACTCCTGGAGCATCGCCTCAGCTCTCCAGCAAGATCCCTCAATTGTCTTCCTCCATCAGTGGAGCTCGTAGCACTGATTAATCTACTTAACCTATGAGAATCAACCACCTCCCCACTGTACCCTCCATAACCCATTCTCATGGACAAATTTCCCTCCCTTGCCCTCCTCCCCTTAGTCCTCCTCTCTGAAACAAGAGCATAAACAGCTTTGATCAGCTCCCTGGGCAGCCTCTTCTCCCTCGGATCATTGGGTCTCACATGAATAGCACAATGATGTGGAGGATGCAGCAGCAAAGCTTCCCTCCTGAATGCTTTTACCAATTTACTAGGTGCATGATCCAATAATTTTGAAAACAACATACTCTCCAAATGTGCAACCAACTCAGCCCTCCTAACAAGCCTATCCAATCCTGCACACCTTCTCAATTCTTGAATATCAGATACAGCTAGACCTACCATAAGATTAGTCAAAATAACAGTGACTAAAACAACAAATGCTAGTAATAAAAGATGAGGTGTCCACTGATACTTCAAAGGAGACTCATCATCAAAGAATACATCTTCAAACTCAAGCTCTCCAGACATCATGACAATGGTCTTCAGTAATCCTAGAAATGGATTTCTGAATGATTTATAATTATTGTGAAGAACTGTGAAGCCAAGGGCAAAACCAATTATCAAACAGATATAAGCACCGATGAATTTAAAGAAATTGACAGCAACTTGTGTGAACATTTGTACGTAAAGTCCAAACATTGGAAATCTTCCAACAACCATCATTAATTCTGTCCAGACTAGGAGAATACCGATTGCTGCAATGTGATGCTGCCATTCATTTATTGGTGTTATTAGAACTAGGATTGTGGCAACTATGACACCCCATTGTAGCCAATTCTCCCATCGTTTAGCGTAGATAAAGATGCCGTGAGCGAGCTGGAAGATCTCTTTGCAAATGAGGAGACTTGTGAAGATGAAAACTGGCCAGAAGAGGATTTTTCTCATGAGGCTGTAGAATTTATTATCGTAGAGGTATGTCACTGCGATGTAGCTGGTGAAGAATCCTACGAAGATGGAGTGGAAGATGAGACTGAAGAGAAAGAATTTTCGAATTCTCAGCCATTTGAGGTAGAGGAAACTTTCGCATAATGGGTGTTTGAGGATGTGCTTCTGGCCGACTTCAACGAGACAGAGCATCAGGTCAGTTTCCCCACGTCCGCCTGGGACAAGAGGGCGAAAGTCCAAGCGAAGCTCGCAATCCACGTCCCCCAGTTCGTGATCGTGAAGGGTAATCCCTTGGTCCATGCGAGAAACAAAGCGGGGAATTACGTCGGGGGTACGACGGATTATAAAACTCAGGGCAGAGATTCCGCCCTTTGTTCGGGCCGTGACGTCAGCTCCTTTGGATAGGAGAAGATTCACTACGTAGGAGGACTCGTTCAGGGCGGCTATGTGGATGGGTGTGTAGCCGAATTTGTCGGGTTTGTTGATGCGAGAGCCTGCCTGAAAGGTTAAAAAGGATTGTTGAGGTTTTGAAGAGGTTCTAGATAGGTTTTAAAGAGGTTGAAAGGTTTAGAAATGAAAAAAAGTTGATTTATCAGGAGAATTATGAGGTTTAGAAGAAAATCACAAGAAACCTTTTTTGTAGGGAATTTAAAAAGCTACAAAAAAGGTCCTTTGATATTTATTGATAAACCCAGTAGTTGATGAGATAATTGCAAAATACTTTCAAAAGTCATTTCGATTAAATAGAATAGAAAGAGAAATACAGTTCAATTGATTTTGATAATATCTCTGAAACTTCTGGATTTATCAAAAAATGTCAAGAGACCTTTTTTGTAGTTCATAAAATTCTCCACAAAAAAGCTATCTTACCTTTTTGATCCTAAACCCCTCTATTCTCGAGATAAATCCATAATCCCCAAGACACAAAATTCTCCTGATAATAACTCTTGAAAATAAACAACTGAGAACATAAAAACCTGCAGTAGAACTCGAATCAATTCACTCCCTCGTAGACTCTTGGCCACTGCAGTGTGTAGTGGAGTGCGTCCACCATCATCTTCAGCATTGGCATCAGCTCCAGCTGCAATAAGGACTTCTAGAGTCTCTGATGACTGTGCAAGTGCTGCAAGATGCATTGCAGTTTGTCCTCTAGAATTTCTAGCATTACAAGGAGCTCCAGCTTTTAATAACAGTCTTGTACATTCAGAACTGCCCTCTTCAGCAGCAAGATGAAGTGGAGTTGATCTGGCAGAGCCTGAGCACACTCTTGCGTCTGCACCATGACTCAAAAGTAATTCAACACTTCTGACTGATCCCAGGCTTGCAGCCACGTGGAGAGGTGTCTCAGTATATACTTGAGGATTATTTGGACATGCTCCAGACTTCAATAGTGTCTCAACACAGTCACAGGCATTGCTCAGAACTGCGTAATACAAGGGAGTTCTACCAGGAAGACCCATGTCCACGTTTCCACCATTTTTTATCAACAATTTTAAAGAGCAAATATCATTTATTGCCGCTGCATAGTGAAGTGGAGTCATTTCTTTGAGAAAATCCCACTCGTTTGGATTTCCACCCTTCCTCAAGAGCTCCTCCACTATTGCACTCGATCCTGAACATGCTGCGAGGTGCAGAGGTGTCCTAAAATTAATTTTAAAGTAGTTTATTTCAATTTTTTTTGAAACTGAATACAAGATTTTTTTTTTTTAATTCAAATACCTTCCATCAACATCACGAACAGAAACATTGACTTCTCTTTCCAAGAGTTTTATAACAATATCATAATTTCTAGACCAACAGGCGATCAAAAGCCATGACTCAGGCCACATATTAAAGGAGAATGCCAGACTCTCGGAATTTTCTCTCAGAATTTTTTTCTTTCCACTGGTGAAAAAGGAAAAAAATTGGGTTGATAATTGAATAATTCAATGGAAATTGAGTCATTGTTTTACCCATTTTTTGAACGACTTGAATTCAATTTCTGTTGTGTCCTGTCTGACTCAAATATCTTCAGATCATTCAGAAATTTATCCAGAGTTTCTCCTTTCAAAGTGGAAATTATATTAAGAATTTTTTCACCCTCTGGAAGACTCGTCAACGATGTGGCTATTTGATTAGGGTCCCAGGGTTGTTGTTGAGATGGTACGATGTATTTAGCACAAACTAGATCCTCAGAACTCCCCTCTGAGGATATACTTCCTGGTAGATTATTCTCCAATGACATTTCTTCATCTCCAGACTGAAAAATACGAGATTGGAGATTAATTCAGAGACAATTTTGTGAATATCTCGAAATCCAGTGAATCCAGTTTAGAGGAAAATGTTAAAAGACCTTTTTTATGGGGAATTTAATTCTCCATAAAAAAGGTCTTTTGACATTTTTGTCTAAACCTACTGGATCACGAGATATTCACAGAATAATGGTAACTTCGAGTTGTTGAATGAAAGAAAATGAGTATTCAAGGTTTTTAACAAATATCTCCGAAACAAAGGAATTTAGAGAAAAATGTCAAGAGACCTTTTTTATAGATGATAAAATTTCCTAAAGGTTTAGCCCATATTGAATAACCCATCGTACTCGATAGACATACATTCTGGCACTCACAGGATTCCTTTAAAGACACTAATCACAGATTTGATACTCAATAATCGTATAGTTCGAAAATAAATAAACAAACCTCATAGATTCCAAGAAATATATCATCAAATAGTTTACATTAGAGTCTAATGGATAGACCTTACCTCACACGGAACAAAAGAATTGATTTCTCTCATGTTTTTCCTCACTATTACGCGAGTTTCTTGCAGTCTGATTTATCAAACCTAGGTATCAGATTCATTATTCTGATTATTACCATAAAATACGAGTTCTAGAAGCAAGGTGATCACACACATCTTCAATAACAATTATGACGACTGACTCAACAAGAATACTCACCAAGCCAACTAAATCCTCCTTCTCTCAACGATTCACCTACAACTATCCAAATAGGTATCTCCTAAAATAATAGGATTACAAGAAAAACATAGATAATCATTTTTGTACATCTCGAAATTCTTTACAAAAAAGGTCTTTTGACATTTTTGTCTAAATCGACTAGTTCTTGAGATATTTGAAAAAAACGTAAAATTTTTTATTATTTTCTTTCTTTAAAATCATCTTTTTTCATTAAAAATCTCATTTATTCAATAAAAAATTTGGTTTCTAAATTAAATCACCTGATTCTTCATTTGTGCAGTCCTTAAATCGATCATCTCGATGGATCGACCCCTGGAATCATTTTTATTTCTTCCTAATGAACTAGAATTTGTATCACGATCACTTTTCCTCGAATATCTACCACTTATATCTGACATGCTTCCACTTTGCAATGTATAATACTAGATATATTCCAAGAGCATCTTGATATATATATTTTTATTTGAAATACACTGGAGGGAGAATCGTTTAACCCACGCCTCATCCAAAATGCCTTCACCCCACCATCTCTACACTCATTATGTTTATAAACATACGAAAATTATTTATAGATTCATGTCAATACCTTGTTCTTTTAGCCAAAACTAGTAGAAGTATACAGAAGATTTCCACAACTACTGCGAATTATTTTTCCTCATTATTAAACATTTAATTGTTTTTTTTTTAATTCTAGAGAAAAATTATGAAATTTAATCAGTTTTTGATGAATATCTCCGAATCAAGGGGAGATAGGGGAATTTTTATAGAGACCTTTTTTGTGGAGAAAATTGAGAGCTACAAAAAAGGTCTCATGAAAAATTTTGATATCTCTCGTGGATTTCGAGATATTTTTTAAAAACTGATGGTGAAGATATTCAACATTTTAATTTAGGAATGGAATTATAGTTTTTGGGTAATTTCTCTGGATCTAAGGGAGATGGAGAAATTGTCGTAAGAACCTTTTTTATAGCTCTTGATTTTCTCTACAAAAAAGGTCCTTACAATAATTTCTCTATCTCCCTTGGATTCAGAGATATTCATCGAAAATTCACGTATTCAAGAGTCGAGTTTACTGTTTTTTTATGAATTCACTAGTGGATTGAGGAAATAGGTCTTATCTAGTTCAAAGGGAAATGCAGCCAACGCTTGATTCACTCGTTTAACGGATGTGGTTTTTGCTAGTTCATTTTTTTTTTTTATAAAATAAAAAAGATTATGGAAATTACTGAAAACAGCAGATGGTCCATGTGGAATTATTTATATCAAGAGATATTAACTTCAAATGAATCTTCTCGAGGGGAAAGAGAGGATTTGTGAATGCTTGGAAGTGGTTTTGGAGTTTGTTTTGTGGTCGTAAATTAGTCTGGAGGAGTTGTTATTATTCGCTTAGGGGATTGATTCAACTTTAGAACTTGTGAATTTCTTTTTATTTAAATATCTCTGAATCTAAGGGAGATGGAGAAATTTTCATAGGGACTTTTTTGTGGGAAATTTTGTCAGCTACTAAAAAGGTCTCTTAACATTTTCTCGTAGAACTACTCATTCTCATGATAATCGCATTTTTTTGTTAATAGACTTTTTTCAAGTTGAATTATTTTGTTTTGATAGATTATTGCTAGGTCTCACCGGTTTTGGGTTTCAGGTTGGTGCTGATGGAGCTAATTCACGAGTGAGACAGGCCATGAGAACTCAATACATCTCCTGGGATTATGAACAAATGGGTGTTGTTGCAACACTCAAATTATCAGAGGTATGATCAACAATTCTTTATTATTCTAGTTAATGCATTAATTTGATCTTAGTAATTCGTAAATATCTAAGAAACTAGTCAATCCAGAGGAAAATGTCAAGAGACCTTTTTTGTAAGATATTAAATTCTCAACAAAAAAGGTCTTCTGATATTTTCCCCTAAACCTCTTCCTTCAGAAGATATCTCCAAAATAATCTCAAAATCCCATTCGAAGACATTTGACTCCATCAGAAGACATAATTCTGCAAATATTTCTTAACCTACTACTGGATTTATCAAAAAATGTCAAAAGACCTTTTTTGTAATATATCAAGTTCTCTACAAAAAAGGTCTCTTGACATTTTTTCTTAAACCTCTCCGCTCACCAGATATTCGACAATATAAACTAAAAATAATTTGGCAACATCATTTTCACTAATGAATTTATTTCAGTCAACAGATAATGTTGTTGCTTGGCAGAGATGGCTCCCAACAGGTCCAATAGCATTATTACCTGTAAATATAATGATCCACTCATTATTTCCACATCTACTAATTAATTTTGAATAATAAAAAAATGTAAAATAATCAATTTTTCAGCTCTCAAACGATCAAAGTTCTCTCGTCTGGTGCCTCCCCACAAATGAAGCAAAAAATATCTTAAAAGTACCTGAAGAGGAATTTGTGGATGCCATAAACGATGCTCTGTGGAAGGTATACCCAAAGAATAGTATAGTCGAGGGTGGTATGAGTGCTTTACAACAATTGCTCGCTGGATTATCCCTCCAGACTGGAATTTCTCGTCAACTTCAACCCTCAGTTGCTGGAATAGTTGAAGGATCACGTGCTGCTTTTCCTCTTGGATTTGGACATGCTGTTAATTATATTGCCCATGGAGTTGTTTTAGTTGGGTGAGAACATTAATTTATGCTTATAAATAATTTTTAAAAATTTTAATTGCAAAAAATCGACAATTTTGTTTAATTGATACACTATTTCGTGAATATTTTATAAACTATTGAGTTTAGACGAATTTGTCATAGGACTTCTTTTGTAGAGAATTTGATTTTCTACAAAAAAGGTCTTTTGACTTTTTTCGTTAAACCTTCGCTTTTAGAAGTTTTAGACATTTTTTTTGCTACAAATATTCACAATTTTATGATTTTCAAGGGATGCAGCGCACAGAGTTCATCCTCTAGCTGGACAAGGGGTGAATCTTGGTTTTGGTGATGTCACAGTACTTGTTAAAATACTAGATGAAGCTGTAAAGAGTGGAAATATCATTGGAGATGTTCTCCATCTTGCAGAGTATGAAACATTGAGACAGAGGCACAATGTACCCACAATGCTGGTCATTGACACACTTCACAGGTTGTACAGGGGCACAGCAGCTCCAGTGATACTTGCGAGGAGTCTGGGACTCCAATTGGTCAATGCTCTTGGTCCTTTGAAGGTGATAAATCATTTTTTCTCTAATTAGAAAAGTCGATTCTGTCACAAATTCTGTGGAATTCTCGGTAATTATTGAATTATCTCTTAAACGAGAGGTTTTTAAATTCTCTACAAAAAAGATCCTTTGACATTTTTCGCTAAAACTATTAATTATTGAGATAATTCAATTTTTTGGAATTCGTCAAAATCGATTTTTGATTTTTACAAATTTAATTGACCTTTTTTTTTTTGTTTTTGTAGAGATTCATGATGGATCGTGCATCAGAAGTTCCAGTTGGACGATAGCAGAATTGAATGATCACAGAATTTTGTAGTAAAGCAATGAAAAAAGATTAATTTGAAAAAAATGTACAACGTATTTTGTGAATATCTCTTTACATGCTGGATTTATTGAAAAATGTCAAAAGACCTTTTTTGTAGGTCATAAAATTCTCCATAAAAAAGGTCTTTTGACATTTTTCTCTAAAATTACTCATTATCAATATATTCCCATAAGAATTCATCACTTCACTACAGAATCACTCCAAGTGCATCGTACTACCCAAATAGAATTAATTACAGTAATTAATGAAGTCTCATTTACTCTTATATTGTAAATACAACATTTCCCTCTTGTTCTCAACAAATTTATAATTTCGAATAAAATTATTTTTATAAAAAAAAAATCCTTCAATCACGAAAAATTTACCTTTAAACATTAATTAATCAATTAATTATCATCGAATTTCCAAAACTCGAAACAATGTTATAATAATAATAAAATTCAACGGTACCATCGATACATTAATTAATATTCATTCCACGTAGAAAGTCAGTCATCAATACCCGAAAGAGCTGACCTCCTTAACAAATATCGTTTTATCTCGAGAACAAGTGAACTCAGAGAAAAATACCAAAAGACATTTTTTTAAGCTGAATAAATTTACAACAAAAGATGTCTCTTAACATTTCCCTCTAAAATCACTCATTGCTGAGATAATTCCATTTTAATAAATGAGAATAAATAGTTTTTTGAATTGTTAGCTGAGAAAGTCATGGATATGACCACGTGGACGCTTGTGGTGGGGGTAAACTCTCTCCCCACTTCTCCAAAGTATCGCCATATTGGAGAATTATCATTGGACTAGCTTTTGATAATAAAAATGGCAGACGATTGGAGATCCATTGAAAACGTCAGAATCCATGAATTTCAAGATCAGTATGTGGTGTCTTCTTCGAGGTAACAGACGTTTTTTTTTTTTTTTTTTTAATAATTTTCTTATTAAAAATATTAATTTGATGATGATATTGAGATGTATGAGTGAACATCGACATTAATTCAATTTTCAGAGGTTTGGAAATTTAATAAATCGTTACTTATTGGAATTAATTGTAATTGAGAGTTATTGTTGGAATTGTTTGATTTACAGGTTATTCTCGACAATCTGATGATGTTGATCAAATGAAGTGATATAATTGTTTATGAATTATTGATTGAAGAAGGGAGAATCATCAAATTGGTAAAAAGTATAATTTTTTTCCATTTTTTAACGTTTTCTAGTTTTTAATTATTTCAATTTTTATTTGCAAATATTTCATAAATTGCGAAATATTCTTCAGAGTATGACGAAATGCTCCGAATGTAGTTGATCAGCAAAATAATATTGTGGTGATTATTATGTAGAAGAATGTGAAAAGCGGATTGAAACATTTAATTGAGGTGTCAATGTTAAATTGTGCGATTATCTTGCTAATCACTGATTTTAGAGAAAAATGTAAAGAAATATTTTTTGTGAAGAATTTTATTGCCTACAAAAAATGTCTCTAGAAAAATTTTCTAATCTCCATTAGATTACGAGATATTCATAAAAAAACTCAATATCAATTTCATTTGATTCACCTTATTAAAATCAACTAACGTCTGGCATTCTTTTTTCGATGATATCTTCCAACCCAACAAAGATATCAAAATATTCATAAGGACCTTTTTTATAGCTCTCAAATTCCCCTAAAAAAAAGGTCTTTACAAAAATTCCCCTATCTCCCTCCAATCCCGAGATATTGCCGAAAAATCCTCCATAGATCAACCAATTTCACCTTTTTTCGTATTTCTTCCAGCTCTCTCCCATTAATATGTGGACCACCCGTCGTCTTGTGAAGCTCGGAGTCCTGGGGACAGTCTCCCTAGGTACTTTTGCCTCCCTCCGCACCAACGAATACGACATAAGTTCCATCGGCATTGTTCGCCTGTCTCGAGCTGCAGTCTCAGTCTTCATAATTGGCTCTCATTATCAAAAAACCCTTTACTCAACTTCTCTCCCTAAGGATTCCCCAGAATACCTTAAACTAAAGTCATCAGCCCACTCGTTCGGTGCAGCACGTCTGCTGGACCTCTGTTGTGCCAACAAAGGTGTATACATCAAGGTTGGACAGCACGTAGGAGCTCTAGACTATCTCTTGCCCAAGGAGTATGTCCAAACCATGAGAATACTTCACAGTAAAGCACCTCAGTCCTCCTTCAACGACGTTTTAACAGTTTTGAAGGAAGATTTTAAGCAAAATCCTTACGACATATTCACTAAAATTGATCCTGAGCCTCTGGGAGCTGCATCCCTTGCTCAGGTACATCGAGCTGTCCTCAAGGATGGTCAGACTGTTGCCATCAAGGTACAGCATCGATCTGTCATGACTAATTCATACGTTGACATCAAAACAATGGCTGCATTGGTGAAAATATGCTCTTGGATATTTCCGGAATTTAAATTTGATTGGCTTGTTGATGAGACTAAGAAGAATATTCCCAGGGAACTGAATTTTCATCATGAGGGACAGAATGCTGAAAAGGTAAATTGAATTATTTTTGTTTTTTTTTTTTTTTAATTTGAAGAGATTTTCTTTGAGATATCTTGGAATCCAGGGGAGATAGGGGAATTTTTGTAGGAACGTTTTTTATAGGGAATATCAAGAACTATAAAAAAGATCTCTATGGAATTTCCCCTATCTCCCCTGGATTCCAAGATATTCACCAAAAACTAAAATCTGAGTGATATTGACACGAGGGTAAAATTAGAAGAGTTAATGATAGTTTTTTGTAAATATCTTGGAATCTAGGGGAGATAGGGGAATTTTCATTGAAACTTTTTTTGTCAAGAAAATTGAGAGCTACAAAAAAGGTCCTTATTAAAATCCCTCTATCTCCCACCAATTCCAAGATATCCCCAAAAAACCCTCTACTAAAGAAAAAATGTCTTCAACAGGTTCAAGAAATGTTCAAACACTACAAATGGCTCAGAGTTCCAAAAATCCACTGGTCCCTGTCAAGCCCGAGAGTCCTAACAATGGAGTTCATAGAGGGTGGACAAGTTAATGACCTAGATTACATTCGTAAAAACAACATAAATCCTTATGAAATAAGTGGAAAATTGGGAAGACTCTACAGTCACATGATCTTTGTCACTGGTTTCGTTCATTCTGATCCTCATCCTGGTAATATTTTGATACAAAAAAATGATAAAAATGAAGCTGAAATTGTTCTCCTGGATCATGGTCTCTATGCTGAACTCTCCAATGAATTTAGATGGGCATATTCAAAATTATGGATGTCTATTCTTGATAAAGATAAAGAAGGAATGAAGAGATATTGCACTGATCTTGGTGTTGGTGATATGTATGGATTATTGGCTTGTATGGTATCAGGAAGAACATGGGATACTATTATGGCTGGTGTTGAGAGAACAAAGTATACTAGTAATGAGAAAGAAATGTTTCAAAAAGAAGTGCCTAATTTATTACCTCAAATAAGTGAAGTTTTGGAAAGAGTTAACAGACAAATGCTCTTGATTCTCAAGACAAATGATCTCATCAGGAGCATTGAACACACCCTTGGCACCTCGGAGAGAATGTCTGCATTTATGGAAATGTCCAGGTGCTGTGTTCATGCCATTTATGATGAAAAAATGAAAAATGTCGGGTCGATGGGAAACAAAGTGGGAGTTTTTGTGGGTAAACATTGGACTCTTTGGAAACTTTTCGTGTATTATATTTGGCTAGGAGTTGTTAATTTTGATTTAATGAAAAGTGTAGATTCATTATTTAGCAGGAGGTTTTATTTATTTTGAGGGAAATTTGTTTTAGGTATTTTTTTTTAGCAATTTATTGGAATTTACCCTGACGGATCAGTTCGAGACTCAACTCTCGGACCGAGGCACAATCCGAGAGTGAAAAGAGAGAGGGAAATATAACAACTATCTCTCTCTCTCTCTCTCTCTCTCTCAACTCTCGGATTGTGCCTCGGTCCGAGAGTTGACTCTCGGACGGATCCATCAGGGTAGGTGGTTTTTATTTTTGTTTTTGGGGAATATCGAGGGATTGAAGAGAGATGGAGGATTTTTTGTAGATTTTCATTTTTTCTATAAAAAAGGTCTCTATGAAAATCACTGTATCTGTGTTGGATTTTGAGATATTCTTGAAAAAGTGAATTTCAAATAAAATTGAGGTTTCGATTGATTTAGTTGAATTATAATTTTTATTGATTTTGTTACTGGAATTGTGGGAATAATTGTTTAGTATTCTGCCATTAATTGTGAAGTATATTTTTTTAATTTAATTAATTGTTAATAATTAAGATAAGAGAGTATTTTAGAAATATCTCAGGAATGAGTGATTTTAGAGAAAAATGTCAAAAGACCTTTTTTATTGAAAATTAAATTCTGCACAAAAAAGGTCTCTTGACATTTTTTTCTAAACTCATTATTCACAGAGATATACGCAAAATAGTTTATGACAATTTTTTAAACTTTCAGTTCTTTACTAATTTATTACTAAATCGATGGAGAATTGACCATTAATTATAAATGAAATATAATGTACATGAACATTATCAATAAATCAATTAATATATTAATTGATTAATTAATTGTTGTGACATTTTAAGAAATCTGACAAAATATGTTTTTAAAAATCTCCCGCACTTTTTGAGCAACAGGCCCGCCATCTTGTTTACGTTCAAAACGGAAGTAGCGTCACTTCCTGAACGCGTCATAAATCCCCCCCCCCCCTTCGCTATTTGATGACGCACAGTATATTAATAAAACTCAAGGAGAGAGTGTCGGTTTTTTCCCCAAAGATATAAAAAACTGTGATAAGACTTTAAAATTGATTATAAATTCATCGAGAACGTGAGTACATTGGAATTGTCTCAACGTGTCTTCAATAATATCAAATAATTCTGCAATAACCTTCAGTATTCGTCGATATAAATCACCATCTGCTGCAGTAAAAAGTTAGTTGAATACTCAGAGTTATTTCCAAATGTTTAAAAACCTAAAAAAGGTCAGATTTTGGGGAAATTGTTAATATTTGGTCGATTTATTCAATAGAAAAACGTATAAACACTCAAAACTTGTGGAAAACAGCATTGAAAATACGTCACCTTCGATCATCAACGTTTTTCAACAACTCTTGACTTGAGGTACATCAAAAAGGTCCGTAAGTCCTTCGAGGTTATTCTAAAATTCTTAAAAAAACTGTAGAAATGACTCAATTCAAGTAAATTTCACGATTTATGTTAATGAGAGAGTTATCTCAAGATTGAGTGGTTTTGGACAAAAATGTCAAGAGACCTTTTTTGTAAATCAGGAAATTTCCAACAAAATATGTCTCTTGATATTTTCTTCTAAAATCCATCATCATTGATATAATTCAATATTTACCTTTTTCATCAAAATAATAATGTTTTTATTTTCATTTTTCTCAACAGGACGACATTAAAACCTCCAAATATTACCTAAAAAACTGATAAACACTTCAAGAAAAACCCTCAAAACAGTAAATTTCCCTTCCAATCAAGACAAAACACATGAAATACGAGATGGGAGCATCATATCGTCCACGAGAAAATGCCCACAAAATTGGTACAACTGAACAACTATCAGACTGGATAACCCAGGTACATTCAAAACGTATGAAGTACCTCAGAAATCGTCAACGTAACATCAGAGTCCAGGCTGTTCTCACATATGCCCTTACCCAAGCTAAACAGGAATTGAGGGCCAAGCAGATTGAAAAAATGGACAAATGGCAACAGATTAAACAAAAAATGGTACAACGTATTAAATGTAATGATGAAAATGTAACTAAATTAGTTAAATCAAGTGACAGTAGATCTAATTCTAAGAATATTTGGACAGATGCATCATACCCCGAGTTGAGCAGCTTGGATAGCTTTATGAGGCAGCTGAGTAAGGCCAAGATCGAGCAAAAATCATAGGATTATTATCATTATTCGTTTTTTTTTTTTTTTTTTTTTTATTGTACAAATATTAATATTCTCTTTTTAAGAGTAACGATGACCTCTGGGAGCCCGAGAGCTTCTTCAGATAAAGATTCTTCACTGAAGGGGGTGGCAGTCATCTGGGGGATGAGGTTTACCTGATTAGGATAATATCTCGTGATATTAAATTTAATTAATTGTGATATTTCTGTAGTGACTGGGGTAAAAATTGATTTACCTCGAGAACCATTGGTTTTATAGAAAAATGTCAAGAGAGCGTTTTTATAGGAAATTTTGTGAGCTACAAAAAAGGTCTCTTGACTTTTTCTTGTAAAATTGATAGTTTGCGAGTTTTACCACTTTGATGCTGATTTGTTCACTAGCATTAGACGTTTTACAGGAAATTGACTTGTCTCTTTCAATCGAATTGCAGTCTCTACCGATGAGAGAGGATATTCGTGGGTACCAGGATAATACGTGATATGACTAACACATGGCCTGTGAAAATTATCAACGAGTGGGTTATGAGTGAGATTTTATTGTTTAAGTAATTGATTCATATTGAATTAAGTGTGAATAATTGTAAATAATTGATAAATGTATTATAGGTGAAACAGGAAGAGCATTGTAAGGTTTATTCAATGAATAAAACATACTTTCAACATTTTAATTGTTTTTTATATTGTTAATTTGTTTATTAATTGAATTATAATCGTTTCAGTGTGAGAGATGAAGGAGAAATCTGATTATTCAATTGATGGAGAGATGAACCAACTGGAAATTTTTTATAGACATTTTTTTTCAAACATTGAAGGTACAATAAATTCAATTCAGGTAATTTTTTATTCTATTTACACTTACTAATCTTGAAAAAAATCAATCAACACTGTATTCGTACATTTTTTATGATGAAAAATACTTGAAAAAGGGGATATTACGATTTAATTCAATGAAAAACATAATTTGGAAAATTTCATGTTCACTATTTTTTTGAATATCTTGACAACAAGTGAGTTTAGGAGAAAATGTCAATAGACTTTTTTTGTAGAAAATTAAATTCCCCACAAAAAGTGTCTCTTGTCATTTCTCCCTAAATCCACTAATTTCCAAGATATTTGCAAAATACAATGGACATGGTAAATTGAACAATATTCATCAATCACAATTTTTTTGTTAATTAGGTAATTATCTCAAAGACAACTGCTTTTAGTTGAAAATGTTAAGAGACATTTTTTGTGGAAAATTTTATTAGCTACAAAATAGGTCTTTTGACATTTTCTCGTAAAATCCATTGTTGAAGAGATATGTTGATATTTGTGAGGAAGAGTGACTCACTATCCTGTTCGAAGCATTTTTGCTTCTTTGGCTGCTTGCAACTCCTGTTTTTGCTCAGCAACAATAATCTCCCGCTCTTTGAGGAACTCAGCGTACTCTTCAGGGTCTATTTCTCGAACAATTTTGATTCCACAGGTTCTAGCAATGCCAACTAACATCTGAGTTATTTGTTGGAGAGTCATCAGCGTTAAAGGTGGATCTTGGGATTTTATTTTTGCTATTTCGTAGAGGTGTCTCAGTGTTATTTTTCCAGCAATTTCTTTACCTAATCGTCAGTTAAATAATAATCAATGAAAAGTTTATGGGAGGTATTCCAAATGAGGTGAGAAAAAGCAATTAATCCAGTAATCAGAAGGTAAAAAAAAAAATAAAAAATATCCTCCCCAATCTTTTGCAAATATCTCTGTAACGAAGAGTTTTAGAGAAAAATGTTAAGAGACATTTTTTATAAAGAATTCAATGTCCCACAAAAAATGTCTTATGACATTTTTCTATAAATGCGTTAGTTACAGAGATATTCACGAAATTTTATAAATTCATCTCCTGCACGATAGATTTTGGTGAATATCTTTAAAAAGGTAAGGTTTAGGGAAAAATGTCAAAAGACACTCTTCGTGGAGAATTTTGAGATTTACAAAAAAGGTCTTTTGACATTTTTCGATAAATCTGCTAGTTTCAGAGATATTTGGGAAATAAAGGGATGATGATTTCAAGAATTATTTGATGATTGTCTTACTGGAGTTCATGGCTCCTCGTTGGATCCCTGCTGCCTGCTTGAGGAAATATGTTGCTGGTGGCTGATGAATAACGAGATCATACGTTCTGTCTGGATGAACTTTTACCCTCACTGGTAATGGAATTCCTTCCTTAATATCTGCTGTTCTTTCATTAAAATCTTTTATAAAATTCGCTATGTTTATGTTTCTCTGCAATAATAAAGGAAAAAAAAAATCATTAAGAGTCTCGAGTTGTTGAAATCCAATTATTAACGATTATTTTATTGTAATAACAATCGATAATCATCAATTTATTAATGATTTATCATCATATTATGAAAAATAAGAGATGAATAAAGAAAATTGTCCGGAGTATTTCATAAATATCTCTGAATCTACTCGATTTATCGAAAAATGTCAAAAGACATTTTTTGTAAAAAATTTCACAATCTACAAAAGTGTCTTTTGACATTTTTTTCTAAACCCACTAGTTTCAAAGATATTTAAGAAATAAAAGGTTCCAACTTCTTTCCTGATCCAAAATTAGTTACCAAACGAATTTATCAATTATCTTGAAAACCAGTGGATTTAGAGAAAAATGTCAAAAGACGTTTTTTGTAGAGAATTCAATTTCCTACAAAAAAGGTATCATAAATTCTCATAAACCTCTTTCCTCCAGAGATATTTATAAAAATGTGTACTAAACTCCAAAAAAATGAGATACGTGAAGAATTTTTTGAAATCGGTACGACTATTTACACCAGACACGGTTCACGGACTATGCATGGACTATATGATCCGTGTCTGTATCCGTGTCCCGTGGATATATTTTAACATTGAAAGCATGGACCCGTGTCTGGTGTAAATAGTCACTTCGTTTTGAAATATCAACAATCAATCTTTAATTAATTCCGGTTGGGATAAATTAAAGATTAAAATAGAAAATCTAACCTGTCCCAACTGAGGCCCGAGTGGTGGACTCGGTGTAGCTAAACCCGCGAGGATATTTGTCTTTAATTTCCTGCTGTGATCAATTTTATCTGTTAACTTGCCAGCTGACTTCAAACGTCCTGCTGCCTTAGACATTTTCTATTATTTATTCACTCCGTAATTAAACCTTCTCTTCACGCTCTTCACTCATTCCAAAATATCAATTGAAATCCTACTCATGTGGCCTTAAATATCCATCGGTAATGTAGAAATTGTTCCAAAAAAAGAAAAAGAAAATCCATTTTTCCCGTCTCATTAAAATCGATTTATCTCGATAACGAGTGATTTTAAGAAAAAATGTCATCAGACCTTTTTTGTAGAGAATTAAATTCCCCATAAAAAAGGATCTTTGACATTTTCGTCTAAAATCACTCGTTATTAAGATAATTGAATTTTCAATGACACAAAATTTCGTAATGAAAATATTAGAAAAAAATTGTTTAACAATTTTTTTTAATTCATAAAAATGTCTTAAAAAATTGAAAAAATTATACAATGGGGGAATGTACAGTCTAAACACCAATATTCATTATATTGTTATCAAACTATTGTTTGTTGTGATATGAATGTAACTATGACAACTTCTTTTTAGAAAATTGTAACGACAATTCGATAAAATAACACAATCCTATTCTTTTTGTTGAGAATTTACTTACAAAATGAATTTCTAAAGTATGATAACAGTTTTTTCTTTGAGATAGTGCAGTTATCAGTGATTTAATTATTATTATGGATTGAATTGGAATTTTTGAAAAAAAATAATTATCCAATTATGGAGAACGAAGACAGTTGCTGGGTGTTCGATTCCCTCGTGGGATTCCTCAAGGGGCCCATTTGGACATCTCCATTATTGACATTTGTCGAGGAGAGATCAATCAGTATGAATAATTTTAATTAATAAATCAATTAAAAACTTTTTTTTATCATATTAGAATTCAGAGAAGTTTTGACATTATTAGTTATTCAATTTTCTCGATAACGAGTGGTTCAATGAAAAAATGTTACAAGACCTTTCTTATAGAGAATTTAATTTCCTACAAAAAATGTCTTTTGACATTTTTTCATTGAGCCACTCATTACCGAGATAATTGAATAATTAACAATAATAGCGTTCAATGAAGATAATATCGTGTTGTATACTTTTGTTATCAATAATGTTAATAATTTGGAAATGAGCAATTATAGGAGAAAATGTTAAAAGATCTTTTTTATGGGAAATTAAATTCTCTACAAAAAATGTCTTATGACATTTTGTTATTATATTACTCCTTACGCAGTTTTCGAGTCTGAAATGGAAGACAATAAGGAATACTTCGAAGCTTATCAGGAATATAAGAATCTGGTGGATCTCTTGCTGGGTTGTTACATGGAAGACATGGGGATAACACCTGAACAATTTGAACATGCTTGTACAGTTAATAAACAGACAAAGATACCTGTACAATTCCAACAGGTATTTTTTTGCAATTTTTAATTCACAAAATTAATTATTTAATTATCAATTTATGACGAAAAGTTGAAAAATTTTATTTTTATTTTTATGCAGAGTTTATTCGAGCAAATTTGGGCTGCTAATGAGTATTTAGTATTCAAACGAATGATGATACAAAAAAATTTGGAACTTCAGCTTCAGGCGCTGAGTATGATTGAACAAAAATTTGGATTAACACCTGCATCATTTACTCGTGGACCTGATGGACATTTTCCTCAGGAAGAATTAGTAATGGATGAATTACTCAAGTAATTATTATTTTTAATTATTTAAACAAATTCTAGTATTTTTTAAACTCACGATTGAGTTGTTTAAAAATATGAGTCCGACTTTTTCGCGAATATCTATGAATCTAATGGAGATAGGGGAATTTTTATAAGGACCTTTTTTGTAGAGAAAATCAAGAGCTATGAAAAAGGTGCTTATGAAAATTCCGCTATCCCCTCTAGATTCCATGATAGCCATTAAAAACTGCTGTAATAATAAAATTCATTTCGTTCATTTTATCTTAGATTTATTGATGATGTTATTATTGCGATATTTCTGAATCTAATGGAGATAGAAAAATTCTCACGCGGACCTTTTTTGTAGAGAAAATCAAGAGCTATGAAAAAGATCCTTATGAAAATTTGTCCATCTCCTCTAGATTCAGAGATAATCATTAAAAACTCATTGCAAATTGTAATTGACTCATCTCGTTTTATTCGAGTATTAAAAAAAAAATCTATTTTCTATTTTTGTACAGTAAACAATCGCATGAGGAAGACCCAACTGAGGAGACGGAGGAAGACCTTAAAAAGGAGCACGAAAGATTGGCAACCAAGTACGAGAATGAGAAGGCTGCGTTGAAGGAAGCCCTAAATAAATCAACAAATTCATTACTTTCATTTTCTGAATCAAAAGAACCTTCAGAGGACTGTCAAGCCACTGGAGATCCCTGGGATGGTGATTTAATTCCAGAGCTATTGAGAAGACCTTCACCATTGCCCTCAATCTCCAATTTACATGGAGACAGAGAAATTGCAGAAGATTCTAGTGAACAATTAACTGTAAAAATCTCTAATTTTTGTTTATTAGTAAATGTCTCCAAAACTAATGAATTTAGAAAAAAATGTCAAGAGACCTTTTTTGTAGAAAATTAAATTCTCCATAAAAAAGGTCTCCTGACATTTCCCTCTAAATCCCCCAATCCTCGAGATAAACAAACAATTTCAATTTGTCAAAAGATTTCACACAACTAGTTTCTCAAATATCTCTGAAACTACTGATTTTTTTGTAAAAGGTCAGACGACCTTTTTTGTAGGAAATTAAATTCTCTACAAAAAATTGTCTTTTAACATTTCTCTGTAAACCCACTCATTCCCAAAATATTGATTATTGATTATTGATCATTGGATTTTCTGGATTCACAGGCTAAACCAAAAAATGAGGAAGAAATGAAGAAAAGAGAGGAATATTTGAAAGAAAGGAGAGACCAATTGGTGGCACTGAAGAAGCAGGCACGTTGTCAGTACTTGGAAACAGTAAAGAGACGTCCAAGTAGTGCGAGAAATGTTGCAGAGGCCACAATGAAGGGGAAATCAAACCTTGAGAATACTCCAGCCTCTGATCCATCGATTATTCAAGTACGTAAGGCACTTGCTGCTCGTCTGAAAGCTGAAGTGGTTGATCCATAATATGTTAACATTATTCAATTGATTTTAACTTAATTTATCAACAATTTTTCTCTCTAATTTGATGTCTGAATTAATTATTTTAAATGTTCTTCTTTGCTGAAATTTATTAGTTCAATGTTTTAGTGATTTCGATTTGTTAATTGTTGAATTATCTCGGTAATAGAGGCTTTCAGGGGAAAATGTTAGAAGACCTTTTTTGTAGAGAATTTAATTTTCTACAAAAAAGGTCTTTTGACATTTTTCTCTAAAATCCTTCATTAACGAGATAATTGAGTTATTAGTAAAAAATTGTATTCAACTTGATTCGTTTCATAACGGAGTTCTAGTTTTTAAATGAAAATTGAACCGAAAATTATGGAAAAAACCTAAAGTATTTCGTGACAAATATTTTTAAAAAGATAATTACATATAATTTGTGACGTAATGCCAAGGTCTGAGCGTGAGAAATACTGGAATGACGTCAATAGCGTCAAATTTACACAAAATTATCTTTTATTGATACTTGCATTATTACAAAATATTCGAGTCATCGAGAACAATACTGCAATCCAACAGTTTAAGGATCAACAAATATTCTCATTAACTCAGTCAAAATATATAATAAAAAAATTACTTCATAAACTGAACAATTGTGTAATCAATTCAATTCATCAATCAATTTTCCTTAAAAATCATCGAAACTAGTGGGTTTAGAGAAAAATATCATAATACATTTTTTGTAGATTATTAAATTCTCTATAAAAAGTGTTTATTGACTTTTTATACTCAACCGACTAATTGCCGAGATAATCAACTAATTAACAAAAAACAAAATCAGTGAATTTATCAATTTAATGATTATCTCAGAAACTACTAGTTTTACAAAAAAATGTCAAAAGATATTTTTTGTAGAGAATTTTTTGATCAACAAAAAAGGTCTTTTGATATTTTTCTCTAAAACTACTAGTTTTCGAGATATTCGCGAATTACTGAATGAATTTCTCTAATTAAATCCACTCGATGTTCAAAAAATTTTATCGAGTGATTTATGATTCTCAAAAGGAACTCAACGCTTGTACATAATAAATATCCTCGAGTACCTCATGCTATTTGACTCGTGATTCATAAAATCATACGGAAAGAATCGTGATAATGCGATAAACGAAGAAAAGTCGAAGGTTTTTTTTTTTCTACATTTCAAGTGGAATTGAAAACAATTCCCGTGATTCATGTGATAAAAATCTTAACAATTCTCCTTCTGGTATTCCCCAAATTGACTCAATCATTTCGGCCCTTTGGAAAAATAAAATTATCATCACATGCTGGATTTATTAATCATCATTTAGACTGGAATTATTGAGCGTGAAGGAATGAGGAAGTATATTTTATGTACACATCGAGGACATTTTATGAAAGTGAGTGTTTATGATTCCAAGTATAAACAAAAAATTATCTTCTCGTAATTATCAATCTCAATAACAATTTTTATTAAATAATTATCTCAAAAAATTGAATTAACACGACGAAAAAACTAATTTCATATTTTAAATTCCGGATTATCTCAGTAAATAATGAATTTACGAGAAAATGTCAAAAGACCTTTTTTATAGAGAATTGAATTCTCTATAAAAAAGGTATTATGACATTTCTTCCAAAAACCCCTCGTTTCCGAGATAAACTCCAACACTACCACCAAAAAAATTCCCTCAACTTATTTCTCAAATATCTCAAAAACCACTGGTTCTATAAAAAAAAATCAAGATACCTTTTTTCTATAAAATTCAATTCTCAACAAAAAACATCTCTTGACATTTTCCCCTAAACCCTATAATTCCCAAGATAATCCCAAGAATCCACAAAATTCCTGATTTACCGATGCCCAAAGCCATCTCGATACCTCCACTCTTCAAAAAAAATCCCCCCACCCCAAAATTATCATCAGAAATACCTCAGAAACCCAGGATAAACCCAAAATACCGAGAAAAATGAATAAACAAAAAAACCAACAACATAAGAATTTCTTAAAACCGATAAAACTCTTCATAAATTTGTCAATCACCAATGAAACCAATGAAACTTACCATAACCCCCTCCCCTCTGACTCCACCCACCGACCATCAATTTTAGATTGTCACACGGTTGCCAAGTCCCCGAGTGGCTCGCAGTCCCCCAACGACAATCGTCAACTCAGCACCAATTGTTATTCAGTGCTGAGTGTCTCCAACATATTCATCCTCCTCAGTTCTCAAAACTCCCTCCCTGACGCACATTTGTGCCAAATAAATCAACTCCAGACCAAATTTTACAAAATGTAGAATATCCAAAAAATAAAAAAAAATAAATATAATCATAAACACTTCCAGATATTAAATAATAATAGATTAAATTGATAAAATCAGTGAAATAAATAATTTGCAGTGAAAAAAAAAAATAACATGTGCCAATATAATTTCTACAGCCACGTAAACGCAGATATCTACTCTCGCACAACAGTTTTAACCCATGGCTACCGTTAATCAAAAAAACCTGTAGAGACGAAAATAATAATTCTTTGGGTATGAATTGCTGGTTGGTGATTATTTTGATGGGTTTAGAGAGAGGATTGATGTTCTCCTAGCAGGATTATTGGAATTTAATTATGAAAGTAAATTTTTTGGTGATAGTAAATAATAATTGAGGAGAAAGAAGGTAATTAATGTATCGTTGTAATTATTATTGTATGGAGATTTTTTTTTATTGTGATGAGGTGTTTGAGGGGATGAGGAAAAAATCATTGAGGTTAATGAGACGTGGGAAATTTATGTTTTATTCTTGAGGAGAGATTTTAGTTGGAGTGGATTTATTTGGTGCTCAAGAGGGGATAGACGCCGGGGGGAGTCACTCTGGGTGACTGTGATGCCATCGACCTGAAAGACTGAACGAATGTTTTGAATTTTTGGAGTTTTTTTTTGGTGACTGGAGCCTTTTAGAGAGGATTTTTGAGGTTTTTTGAGGAATTATGAGTGCTAGTGGAAGCCAGGGCGCTCGTGGAAGCTGCGAGACTCTCGTCAGCAAGTGCGAGATACCCATCATCGATCTTGCACACATGGGTGAGTTGTGGGGAATTTATTGGAGATTTTTTTGGGGTTTTTCATTGGGTGAATTGAAGTTTTTTGAGGTTTGTGAGGTGGGGGTGGGAGTTGGGGGAAAATGTCAAAAGAGAGTTTTTGTGGGGAATTTTGAAAGCTACAAAAAAGGTCTTTTGGGTTTTTTTGATTGAGGGAGTCGTTGGGGGAGATATGAGGGGTTTTAAGGAGGAAAGAATTTGAATTTTGGTTAAAGTTTTTGGAGCAGAGGGATTATCTCCGTAATGAGTGGGTTTGAGGAGAAATGTTAAGACATCTTTTTTGTGGGGAATTGAATTCTCTACAAAAAATGTCTCTTAACATTTTTATGGAAACCTGACAGTTGCCGAGATATCTGTAAATCAATGAGTATTGAATTTTTTTTTCTGTTAAAATGTGAAATCTTGGGTAATTGCGGGATTATCTTGGTAATGAGCAGAGCTATGGAGAAATGTATAGAGACATTTTTTGTAGATCGTTAAATTCTCTAAAAAAAATAACTCTTGATATTTTCTCGTAAAGTCACCCAGTACCGAGATAACGCAATGGAAACTCGACCACTTTCACCACTTCACTCCTCAATTTCTTTGTTTTGTGGAGTGAGTGGGAGTTTTATTATTGGAAGTAGGTCAGTGTTGCTATTAGAATCCAGTTATTTTGGTTTATCAATTAGTTTGAACACAATATTAACTATTGAAATTCATTAAAACCCTTTTAATTGAATTAATTTTGTATAATTTTAATTTCCACTTTATCGAAAGAAAATAATGAATTTTTGAAAACGTCTAAATATTTCATGAAATTGGTGATAACTCAGAAACTAGTGGATTTAGGAGAAAATTTCAAGAGACCTTTTTTATGGAGAATTTAATTTTATGACATTTCCTCATAAACCCACTAGTTAATGAGATATTTTAAAAATAATATAACTGCAATTGTTTAAACTTTAATCTTTAGCTGCAGTGGACTTTAAAATATCAATGATTGTATTCGATTCAATGGCACAGGAAATTATTCAACATATGGGTCCATTGAATCTAATTACTCAACATGAAGGACTCAATTGCAACACTGAAAATCTAGTGATTAATCCAATCAATTTCAACTCAATCTCAATTGCATTTTTATCGATTATTTCACCATTTTATCAATTTTCTTTATTCTTCTGTGTATTATGATGATTTTAATGTATTTAATTGAGAATGAATGGGCTAATTTATCTTTGCTTTGTGTATTTATTACAGAAAAAATAGGAAAATATGGAAATATAAATTTTTGAAGGGAAAAATTGTCATTTTATTGTTTATATTTATTAATTAATCTTATTTATTGTCTTTAGGTACTGAGAGATGTCCACAAAAAAGAGTGATAAAGCAAGTAGCTGCAAAATTGGTGAAGGCCCTTTCAGAAAAAGGTCTTGCACTGCTTGTGAATCATGGAATACCAGACTGCAAGGTAAAATTTCAATTATTGCCTCAATGAGCAGTTTTAGAAGAAAATGTCAAGAGACTTTTTTTGTGCGAAATTGAATTGTCCACAAAAAATTTCTCTTGACATTTTTTCCTCAAACCGTTCATTCACTAGATAGTGGCTCAATTGATAAACACATCTCATTTTGAGTCTCATAAAAATTTATCACTGATTATTTTGCAAATATCTCCGAAACTAGTAGATTTAGCCAAAAGTGTCAGAAGACCTTTTTTGTAGATCAGGAAATTCTCTACAAAAAATGTCTTTTGACTTTTTTCCTAGGATCAGTTGTTCTTGAGATAATCGCACAATTTTACAAGATCATGCATTTTCAACGTAAATTTTCAATTTCATGGATTTCTTCATTCTTCTTAATCATTGATAATCATGCAAATATGCGGATTATCATGTCTCAGCTCTTGAACAATTGTATAAAGAATAAGTAGAGATAACGATTTTCCATTATTCAGAGAATTCTTTTAAGTTATTTTATTCTCCATAGAACAAGTGTTCAATGTCAGATTATCTTGATTAACACTATTTCATGATTAGTCAGGGCTAATTGATGATTTCATACCTGCGGAATTGAAATCAGAGATAATAATTATTACGCAGTTGAGTGGTTTTTTTAATAAAAAATTACACAATTGATGAGAAAATAAAAATAAAAATTGTAAAATAATTTCAATAACGTTTTATCTTGTTAACTGTCGACTGCAGGAGAAAATGTCAAAAGACGTTTTTTGTAGGAAATTAAATTCTCAAAAAAAAAAGATTCTTGACATTTTTCGATATTTCTGATATTTACGATGATAATCGAATATTTCAAATTCTCGAGTTGAATAAAATATTTTTTATTATTTATTAATTACGCCATTATCTCGGTAATGAGTAAGTTTAGGGGAAAATGTCAAAAGACTTTTTTTGTAGAAGAGAAAACTTTAAACAAAAAATGTCTCTTGATATTTTTCTCTAAACTTACTCATTATCAAGATAATTACACAATTGACTCGTTATTTCAATTATTTCATTCATTAATTTCAATTAACATATGTTTATTGATGTTTCTATTCAAGATGAAGGCTGTATACAGATCTTTGGACAGATTTTGTGAATTACCAAAGGAGTCACGTGAAAAGTATGAATTCATATCGCCCTGCAGTCATGGATATAAAAAACCAGAAGCTGATCAGTGAGTAATACACATCTGTACTATAACTTTAAGCATAATCTCTCTTTGTTTGAGTGTAAAGAGGTTTAATACTTCACTCGATTAAAATTCCATATGAATTCCATAAAAATAAAAAATTCCTTCCTGCAAAATTTCACAAAAAAATTAATTAATGGACTTCCTCTCATTAATAATGCAATTATTTCGTTAATTATCCATTTCAGTAGAAAATATCAAGTAACCTTTGAAAAAAGGTCTCTTGACATTTCACCCTCAAGCCAATGATTAACGACATATTTGCATAATTAACAAAAATAAATAAAAGTTAAAAAAAAAAATTCAACTCCCCAATACGAAATATATGAATATCTCGGAGAATAACGATTTTAGAGAAAAATGTTAAGAGACATTTTTTTTTAGAAAATTAAATTCTCTACTAAAAAGGTCTTTTGAGATTATCCCCTCAAACCACTCGTTAACGAGATAATCATGGATTTCCTCCTCGTGACTCGGTGAATCATTGAAAATCATCAGATAAAATTTTAATTATCCCATGTAGATACAACGTGACTGAACAACAAGAGGCAAGACACGAATACATCATCAGTGGTGGTGATAATCACGTAATGCCAGACGACGATGTGCCTGATTTTCGTTCAGCTGTTGATGAATTAACCAGAGACATGAAACAACTATCGACAATGTTGCTCACCGTATGTTCATCAAAAAATTAGATAAAAAGAAAAAAAATTGAAAAGAGAACACTTTTAAAAAAAAAAAATCGAATTACACAGGCTCTTGCAGTTGGCTTGGAACAGCCTCCAGACTATTTCCTGACTAAACATTCACATATTTTGGAGGATGGAAATGATTCTACCATGAGAATTATTTATTATCCACCATCAGCTGCCTCCGAGTCTGGCACAATGCGTTATGGACCAAGATGTGACTGTGGTACATTCACGTTAATTGCTCAGGTATTTCAATCATTATTAATATAATAAACATCAATTATTTTTACTAATTGAATGTGTTAAAAATTTGAAAAATGAGTTTTTATGGAATTGAATTGATAATTCTGTGAATATCTTGAGAACAAGTGGGTTTATCAAGAAATATCATAAGACCTTTTTTGTAGAGAATTTCAAGAGCTACAAAAAAGGTCTCTTGACATTTTTATCTAAATTCACTTGTATTATAGTTATTCACAAAATAAACCCTTTAAAAATTCTTCATCTCGTCATTAATCAATAAATTAAATTAAATTAATCAATTAAATTCCTTGCCAAAGGATTGCGAAGGTGGCCTAGAGATTCAGTCACCCAATGGTGAGAGATGGGGCAGAGTCGGCCACTTACCAGGTGCAATTCTGGTGAACAGTGGTGACAGTTTAGCCAGATGGACAAATGAGCAATTGCCATCATTGAAACATCGTGTTGTTGTCCCAGAACATTGTGGTCGTGGTCGTCACTCAATAGGATTTTTCATCCATCCCGATGATAATGTCATCATCGAGCCCTGTGACACTCAGATATCAATTCCATCCCAGGAACCAGCAATTTGTCGTTTACAGAAGAAAAAACGTGGAGTTCTCACAGCATATCATCATCTCCAACGTCGTTTTCGTGAAACTTATGCATCTTAAAGTATTACGAGGCACAATGGTTTACCCTGTACACGGCCATGTTCTTATGGTAATAGTAAAGAGATTTTTTTTTTTTTTCAATCAAAATATAAAAAAATTCACTGATTATTTTTTTCGAGTGAATTTACTTTGTGATTATTAAAAGAATTTTTTGATTATTTGTCGATTAATTGGAGTAATTCTAGAGGGAACATATGCATCTGATTATAGATCTTCATCAATTGTAATTACGTGATTATCATTGATTATCGTTCGGTAATTAAAGGGTCGATTGAATGAGACTAGATGAAAAATTATTCTTGGAGTTTTTTGGGGATATCTTGGAAACTAGGGGATTTAGGGGAAAATGTCAGAGGACCTCAAGGAAATGTCAAGTTCTCTTGACATTTTCTTCTAAAATCGATAATTACGGAGATAATGATTATTGACAAAATATTTGGTTAATCCAGTCAGATTGACCATTATTTTGTTAATTAAGTGATTATCTCGTTAATGAGAGGTTTTAGGGTAAAATGTCATAAAACTTTTTTTGTAGAGAATTTAATGTATTACAAAAAGTGTCTCTTGACATTTTCTTCCAAATCCATTAGTTTCGGAGATATTCATGAAAATCGTAAAAAAATTGACAATAAAATGTTGACAATAATTATTATTGATTGAATGATTGAGGTTTGATTAATTAGAATGTCCCTGGCCTTTTTTTCTCTTAATGAAAACATGACTTACATTTATAAAACGACATGAACCCTCAGTGGAATAATAAATCAATTTGTACTTAACTTAAAGGTGAAAGAATTTCATTAATTTATTCCTATATAATTTTTTCTTCAATTACAGGCAGTGAAGAATTTTTAGGATTTTTCTTCTAAAAACCTGGGTCCCAATGAACTGCTGAAGGTATCTCGTAATTCCTGAAGCAGACTATTGTGTCTCCTGGTTGTACGGTAATTGTTGGATCATCGAATCTCAATCCACATTCTATCCCTGATTTTATTGTGTCTACTTCATTTTTTAAATGTCTCATTGATGCTAATTTACCTGAGGAATTGAAAAAATTGATTATAATTAATTAAATTGATCAATTAATCACAATTTACCCCTTTTTTCATGTTCTCAATTGAGTTTTTTGGAAATATCTTAGAATCTAGGTGAGATAGGGAAATTTTTGTGAAGACCTTTTTTCTAGAAAAAAAATGAGAGTTACAAAAAAGGTCCTCATGAAAATTTTGATATTCCTCTTGCTTTCGAAGATATTTGCAAAAGACTGATTTGAAGATTGAGTTTCCAATTTATGTAGATTTACCTTCGTAAATAGTTTCACTCTCGCGTATTATTCTGTACATTCCACTTTTCTTGAGCATTCCGTTGGTACAACGACATCCAGCGATATTAATTGGTTTTCTTTTTTCATTTATCTCGATTTGTTGAAGAACATTTGCTTTTCCTGAATGAAGAAAAGAATAATAAATTAAAGAAAAAACCCAGATGAAAATGTCAAAAGACCTTTTTTGTAGAAAATTAAAATTCCCACAAAAAATGTCTCTTGACATTTTCTCTTAAACCCACTATTTCCACAGATAATCCCAAAACAAACTCTCCTAAATTTTCAAATTCTCTCCATTTTCACAAAAAAATCAATTTTCCCATCAAATTAGTCTATAATTAATCAATAATTAATATTACCAAGTATTTCCTCCTTCACTTCTGGTGGCAATTTCCTTCCAATTTCACTTTTAACATCATCAATGAGTTTATAAATAATTTTATAAGGACGAATGGGAACACTCATTTTTCCAGCAAATTCCTGAATTTTTCTCGGTGTTTCCACATTGAAAGTATAAATAATTGCTGCAGAAAAAGCCCCCCCCCCCCCAAAAAAAAAAAAAAAAGAATAATGAAATTAATTAGAAATGATCAAAATTGTTGAATAAAAATTTGAAAAACCATTTTTTAAATTTACCATCGAATGCTTCAGCTAGTTCAACGTCACTCTCAGCTACACCACCAATTCCATAATGAATAACATCAAGATGACACCGTTTGGTGTCTGAATACGTATCAAAAACGTCTAGAATAGCTTCAGCAGATCCAAGAACATCAGATTTAATTATAACATTAACTCGTGGTATTCCATCGTCTCCCTGACTCTCTTTTTGCCTAGGACCTTTCATTTTGTATCTCTTCCCTGAGGCTCTCCGTATTGCCAATTGTTCTTTATAAACCTAGGGGAAAAAGTTGATTAACTGGAGGAATTAATTGATTTAATTAAAAAAGAGATGATTTGAGTGAATAGACTAATTCTTCCAGAGTTGTTAATTGTTGTATTATCTCGATAATGAATGCTTTCAGAAGAAAATAGCAAAAGACCTTTTTTGTAGAGAATTTAATTTCCTACAAAAAAAGTCTCTTGATGTTTTTTGATAAAACCGTTATTTAACTAGATAATGACCTAATTAATAACAAGAATCGTATATTTTTTTTAAACAAGAGTCAAAAGCTGTTGTTAATTAGTTAATTATCTCGGTAATTAGTGGTTTATCAAAAAATGTCGGAAGACATTTTTTGTGAGAAATTGAATTCTCTACAAAAAAGGTCTCTTGACATTTCAAGGTAGGTTTGCTCATGTCGTAGATAATCTCGAAATTGACAAGAATGTTATCAAATTTTGCGGTATAAATACTTGATTGTGCTCCTCTCGTCGTTTTTCAACGAGCTCCTGTGCATCCAGTGCTTTTATCTTCGCCTGCTCTCCCTGACGATGTTTAATAACAACATGAGCACGATGCTCATTCTCAACCTCCAGTATTTCATCACCAGCGAATGGTAATTCTCTCCATCCTATTATTTGTACAGCATCGGAGAGTTTTGCTTGTGACACTGGAGTGCCAGCATGGTCAAACATTGCACGTACTTTTGCCCATGCAATTCCACTAACTTTGAACAATTAAAAAATATTTTTTTTTTTTACATTAATCAACTCTTTGATGCAGTGGTTCGAAAACTTAAAAAGGTTCTACAATCACAGAGAGCACTTTTCGTGAATATCTCTTAAGCCAGTGGATTTAGGAAATAATGTCAAAAGACCTTTTTTGTAGGAAATTCAATTTCTCATAAAAAAGGTCTCTTGACATTTTTCTATAAACCCATTAGTTACAGAGATATTCAAAGAATTTGAAATATTCACCTAAAACAGCTCCTTTCCTCAATGTTCCACGTTGAATCAACACAGTAGCAAGTTTCCCCCTTCCCACCTGGGTGGAAACCTCAAGGACCACTCCCTCGACGAAGCCCTTCGGGTCCCCCTTTAAATCCAGGACTTCAGCCAGTGCTGCAATTGTTTCAATCAACTCCTTTAAATTAGTCCCCTTGAGTGCTGAAATATTAACTGAAGGAACTTCTCCCCCTAATGATTCCACTTGGATTCCTTGTTCAGCCAGCATCCTCTCAGTTCTTTCCTGCATCAACATTCTCCATGAATAATCATCCATTCAAAAATTTTTACTTTAATCAACAAATTAAAAAAAAAAAAAATGAAATAAAATTATTTAAGAAAAAAAATAATAATCTCAACTAATTTCTCAATTATCTCAGAATCTAATCATTTTAGAAAAAAATATCAAGAGACCTTTTTTGTAGAGAATTTAATCCTTTATAAAAAAGGTCTCCTGACATTTTCCCCTAAACCCCCTTCTTCTCCTCTAAATCTCAAAAAAACAATTTGAATATTAACAAAAAAAAACTAAAACGTTACCTACAATATCTGCCTCCGGCTTATCAATCTTATTGATGGCCACAATGATGGGTACATCAGCTTCTCTGGCCATCCTGATACTCTGAACAGTCTGCTCCATAACCCCATCATCAGCAGCAACAACTAGGACAACTATATCAGTGACATTTGCACCTCTAGCTCTCATAGTGCTGAAGGCAGCATGTCCAGGTGTATCCAAGAAAGTAATTTTTTCTCCAGAGTCTAGACTCACGTTGAATGCTCCAATGTGTTGAGTTATTCCACCAAATTCAGAGGCAACAACTGATGTGTGCCTCAAGGTATCTAGCAACGTTGTTTTTCCATGGTCCACGTGGCCCATTACAGTCACCACTGGATGTCTTCTGATCAATTGGGATGGATCAGCTGGTGGACGTCTCTCAGCATCGTGACTCTTGTCATCTTTAGTTTCTTCACTACCAGGAGCTGGAACTAATTTGTATCTAGATCCTAATCTCTTGACAGCCTCGAAGATCACCTGTTTTTTATAAATAAAACTCATTAGTCAATTCAATTAATTAATTTTGAAAAACAGGTCTTTCCAAATGTTGAATTATCTCGACAGCGAGGGGTTTTAGGAGAAAATGTCAAGAGACATTTTTTATGGAGAATTTTGTCAGCTACAAAAAAGGTCTTTTGACATTTTCACCTAATATCAAGTGTTTTTAAGATAAATGTGATTGAACATGTGATTAATATCTCTCTTTAGTTTCTCTCTGAAATTAATAAACTCCTTTCTTAATTATATTTAGTAGAGTTGATTGATATTACCTCTTTATCCTCGATGACGGTGGAAGATGTGTAGGGGCTGCTGTCAGCATATGAAATGGCTTTTAAAACATCTTTTATCGAACGATTCGAGACGTCTGACATGTCCTGAACCGTCATGTTTTTCCATACACCCACAACTGGAAGCTTCTCCGCTGGTTTCTGGTTGTACACATAATCACTGATGGCTTCCTGGAATGCATGAAAGCTTAATTATGATGAACATTTTGATTCATTTTGGAATTATGCGGTAGTTGAGTAAAACTGAAAATTACTTGAAAATTAATTCATCAACTCTTTTGCGAATATCTCAGTAACTATTGAGTTTACAAAAAAATGTCAAGAGACCTTTTTTGTAGGAAATTTTATCAACTACAAAAAAGGTCATTTGACATTTTCCCCTAAAATCGATTCTTAACGAGATAATCACTGAATTGTGAATTGAATAAGATTTTGTATTATCTTTTAATTCATTTTACGACTTGTAAATTGTTAATTATCTCGGTAATGAATGGTCTGAGGAAAAATTATCAGGAATCCTTTTTTTTTTTTGTAGAGAATTTCACGATATACAAAAAAGGTCTATTGATATTTTTCAATAAACCTACTGGTTTCAGAGATATTTACAAAATAATAATCTTCTCTCCCAATTTTTATAATCATCTTTATCAAATTCTCTTACCCTTTCTGCTCGAGTTTTCTTTCGCCTGAATATTGGAGTTGTGTGATAACAGTTACACGTTATCACTGCATTGAGTTCCAGCAATCTATACTGGAGTCTGTGGAGGTCGATTCTAATTACTGTGTTTATTAGTGGTGATGATATTCTAAAAAAATCATGATTGATGTTTTTAATTAAATAAAAAAAAATATTCATTCATCTAATTTTTATTGTAGATAATTCATTTTTAATTAACAATTTATTACACTCAACATAATGAACAGAAAAGAGGTTATGATCAACAATCGACAAAATCAATGGATTTTCCATTAAAAAATGTGAATTTCAATCTATTCACAATAATCAGATAATTCGATATTAATTATTGAAAATGAATAATCACTAATGACAGATGATAATTTAATAAACAAATGAGTAATTACCGTTTCGTCACTCCACACGTTCGGCCCAAGAAGGCGGCCATGATGAAAACACACTACAGGAATTTTGGGCGGGAGATTTAAAAAGAAGAATTCATAAAAAATTAAAAAATTGAAGAGATTTTTGTTTTCAATGAATTCTTGAACTTTTATTCCATTAGTTTAATGTTTTTGTTTATTATAAAGATGTGAAAAGTGTAAAAATAAACTTAAATAACGAGTTTGTAAATTTGTTGCATCAACAACAAGTTTTCTCTCTCTTAGTTTAACAAGTTTTCGTCCTTTTAACATTGTTAATTAAACTTTCTTATAATTTTTACTTAAAATTACTTAAGTAATTCAACATGTTCAAGTCTAAAAATGATAGATTTTGGAGTTTTAATACTTTTAGGGTGAAAACGAAAAAATGAAAAATGAATTTTTTTGTTATTTTCAGGATTATCTTCGAACAACGAGTTGTACAAGAAAATGTCAAGAGACCTTTTTTTTAAATCATAAAATTCCTCACAAAAAGTGTCTCCTCACATTTTCCTCTAAACCCCTTAATTCTCCAGTTATCCCCAAAAAACTCTCTTCAAAACTTAAAAAATGAACTTGAAGATTACAAAAAGTACAAGAGGTCCTGCAGTCGAGGATCAGGGGGTCCATGAATGCTCTGAGCAACGAGAAATGCTAATTTATGAGCATATTGAAGAGGTGCAGGGCCTCGAACAGTGTTGCTACAGTTGAAGTAAACATGAGTTAATTTGTACGTGAGAATTTGAATTCTTTCCAGTGGTAAACGAACAGAATCACTTATAATATTGTAGTAAGTTGGCATAATACTGTCGTCTTTCATTCTCTGGGATACAAGGAAAAAGTCCTTTCTCACTGGATGAGTGATGGTGTCCTCGACGATGGTCCCAAGTGGTGGATTGTCATGTCCATGAAAAAGTCTTGTATTCGAGTGAATTGAAACGAGAATATAAGCAATACTCAATTGTGAATCTCTGTAAATTCTGCGTAGTGCACCTTCTACACGAGTCACTTCCTGCTCTGTTATGTTCCCAAGCTGTCCATCTGGCACTCCATCACGATAGAGAATTATTCGTGAGGGGAGAGAGCCTTCATTCGCCTCCCGAAATTTCTCTATTGCTTTTGTGAGATTCGAGATTAGATTCTGGGTCAACTGGTCATTTCTCTCGTGTGATGATACTGCTGAGAAGTATTGAGTGAGTCCTTTGTCCAGGGAGGCAACTAGAGCAGCTGTATGAGGAATCAAAAGCAATTAACAATTTAAATATGAATTTAATATTTGATTTTTACGATTTTCTCGGTCGTAAGTGGTTTCAGAGAAACATGTCAAAAGACATTTTTTGTAGAGAATTTCCTCCTCTACAAAAAAGGTATCTTGACATTTTCTCCTAAAACTACTTGTTCTGGTGATAAATAGCAAAAATAATTTCATTTTCCTTAATTTGAAATAATTGTGGATTATTACCATAAGTTATGTTCGGTTTCTCAGTGTCATGACAAAAACTAACACCAACAAACATCAATCCACTCAATGGAACATGAATACTCCAAGGTACACCTCCAATTTTACAACTTAGTTGAATAGCAACTTTTGTTGCTATTTCTTCTTGATCATCTGCAGTGAAACATTTATCAGTGATTACTTGGCAGGGCACTGCATTCTCTGAGTAACATTTCTTCATAACTTGAGTGAATATCTCAGGACGACGTCCCTGTACCACAATCATCAGTAATTGTGGATCAAACTCATTTATTGATTTTTGTAAATGAGAACTGTAACATTCTGGGGTACACTTTTCCAGCTCAACGTAACGAGGCTCAGAAAGTGAAAAATTACGAGTTGATTTCATCATCTGTGCAACGAAATTCTGGAGAAAAAAAATTATTCAATTAATCAATTAATTGAAATTAAATATTAAATGTTTGCAAGAACGATTGAAGAGAAAATAACCACTAAATTGTTGATTAAATTAAAAACGAGTGGTTTTAGAAGAAAATTGCAGAAGACCTTTTTTGTAGATAATTTATTCAGCTACAAAAAAAGGTCTTTTGACATTTTGTCCTAGAAAAATCTCATTACCGAGACAACTCATGAATTAACAATAGAGATGAAATAAAAAATATTTTAAACTCACTTTAGTTTCGAAAGCATAGGCCTGTGGTGTCACAACGAACCAATTATCGAGTTTGACATTCTGATAGAGATTTTTCTCTTTGAATGCCTGTGCCCAGTCACCCTCGACACCAGCATCCACGTGACAATCATCTCCAAATATTAATTTCTCACTTGGAAGAATTTTCCCACAGACATCAACGAGTTTACAATCCAACTTCATGTTAGAATTTTGGAATACTACTTGCAAATCTGGATTATTCAATAAACGATGATTAAATGCCTGAAGTATGTCCATACGACGCTGAGGTCCCACAACTGTATGAGCTGATAATAAGTCCTTGACAATTGCATCTTGTTTTAGGACTGATGTCAATCCTATAAACAATGAGAAGAATAAATAAAAAAATTTGTCATTATCTCGATAATCAGTGATTATAGAGAGACAAATGTCAAGAGACCTCTTTTGTGGAGGAGAAAATTTAAAAAAAAAAATATCTTTTGACATTTTTTCATAAAATCACTCGTTATGGAGATAATTAAAAAATTAAGGATCATCATTAAAATCAAATCTCATATGAATGATTATTAATTTGTTAATTATCTATGAAACTAATGATTTTAGAAGAAAATGTGAGAAGATGTTTTTTTGTAGAAAATTTTCTCCTATACAAAAAAAGGTCTTCTCACATTTTTCTATAGAATCACTCATTATCGAGATAATTGAATAATTAACAATATCAGTTTTCAAAAAATGTGATTTTCACAATCTTTTGTTTACCTGAAATTGCACAAAGCTCAGGAATCAAATAAATTGTCTCTCTGGGTTCACATCGAGATCGTCCCCTTATATGAGTCACCAGTAGAGGCTGGGTGCTGTGATAAATATTAATGCCATATTGAATTTTATAAAATTCCTTGTAAGTCAAATCCAATTGTCCATCTCCAGTTCTGACATTGGAAATTGGACTTAATGAAAAGTCTACACCATCAATTCGATGTAATTTATTATCGTACTCTGTCCAGACTTGTAGACCAGTTACTTCAGCAGTAAATGTTTCCTAAACACCCAAGAATAATGAATTAATTAATGACAATCAATTCAATTTAATCCATGAAATTCATCAAATTCATCGAATTAATGAAATTACTTTGAACTAATCCATCGATCGATCAAATCAATCAGTCAAATAATTGATTAATTGATGAAGAAAAGTAGAATTTAATTTTTTGATTAAATTACCTGATAATCAGTAACAATATCCTCGAGCGAATGTTCCAAAAGATCAAAAACAGATAGTTGTGACATAATTTTATGCAGAACATCGACACACATCATAATTCCACCCTCATATTGTTGAACAGCAGTCTGGTATCCAGTCCACACTTCCAGAGGATAATTTCCAAGATCCACCTTGCCCTCTGGTGTATTTATGTCGAAGAAATTCCTTCCAACCATTCGAAAATCCAGTGTCTCCAGAGCTCTTTTTGCCAAAAGATTATACATCTGGACATAACGTTGATCCCGAGGCTTCATGTCCCCCAGAAAATCAGCTGTTATCTGACATTGTTCGTCTCGAGGGAATTCCAGAGGCTGCGAGAATGTAATTTAAATGATTATTAAGTCATCATTAAAAAAAAAATTTTCGAATTCCTTGAAATTCTGTCCTTCTTTCTCATTATCTCAGTAACGAGTAATTTTAGAGGAAAATGTCAAGAGACATTTTTTGATAGAATTAATCAATTCCGAAATAATTGAGAAATTTACCAAAAATATCATATTCAACCGGTGATTTTTTTCTGATTATCTCGTTAATGAGTCTATCAAAAAAAGTCATAAGACCTTTTTTGTTGAGAATTTCATCAGCTATAAAAAAGGTCCTATGGAATTTTCTCCTAAAATCCACGCATTATCGAGATGTTTGAATAATTCAAAGGCATGTGATATTAAACATTCATCACTCCAGTTTCCAAATCAATTAATTAAAATAAAAATAAAAAATAAGAAAAATCATTGTGAGAAGATAATTACGTACAGGTTTCTGTGCGCAGTAGAGAAAGGCTCCATCCAGGAGAAAAGTTCCAAGTACATCACGATGCTGTTCAATAAGAGCCTTCTGCTGCTCATATCGATCCTCCTCAGGCTCGAATTTCATTCTGTATCGATACAGACGCCAGTCTGGATCACTGAGAATCCTGAAGTAATTTGCTGTGAGCTGCACTAGATTGTCTATACAAATAATCCAATAATTTCATAAAAGAAATTGAAAAATATTCTCAAAGAAAAAAAAAATCAAATCATTTTTACCTTTCTTATCATCAGGATTGCTCTCCATCTTGTCTCAATCGATGATTACTAATAAAAAATAACAAACAAGTTGATAAATACCAAATAATAATCCCAAAATCAATAATTCATTCGTCCAACGAATTTCAGTAGAAACCAAAAGAAAAACGAGTTCATCTATTGATGAATATCTTCGAATATAATAGAGATATCGCAATTTCCACAAGGACCTTTTTTCAAGAGCGTAAACAGGGCTACAAAAAAGGTCTACATGAAAATTTCGCTATCTCTCTTAGATTTGGAAATATTCATGAAATACTGATGTAGATTCATTCAAGTTTCACTGTATTTACAACTGAATCGATGCAATTCAATCAGTCAGCGATAATTGAGGATTTTAATTAATAACAAAAATATTATTTGAGACAAAGGAGATCGTGATGACGTAATATCGCGTCTCAGATATCTGATAGGCTCACAATAACGCCATGAAAGGTGAAGAAAAAAAAAGTAAACATTTTTTTTCGAGTTCTTCATCACTCTCCTCTCTCCCTCACACTTTAACGAATATATAGACACAAATATTTTTTTTTGGAAAAAAGAAGAGATTTTACAAGGAATTTTCATCGAAAATCTGCAGCAAACTGGTAAAAAGTAATAAATTAAATCCGGAATTTAATTAATTGTGAAATATCTCGAGAACGAGAGGTTCTAGGGAAAAATGTCAAAAGACCTTTTTTTTAGCTGAAAAAATTTCCAACAGAAAAGATCTCTTGATATTTTCTCCTAAACCATCGCATTATCGAGATAAATCCATACTTATTTCAAAAGTAATTTTTTCAACAGAAAAAACGTAAATTTAATACTTAATTAATTATTAATTATTCGATAAAATGAACTGATGATCAGGGGATAATCACATTCTATTTGATAAACTGATGAATTTGCGCAGAACGAGAAAACGTAAACACACATACCGAAGATCGGAAGAACAAAGAAATTTCGAACATTGACAATGAACCCATCAAATATCAATAAATGATGATTAAAATTAAATAATAAATACTCACATACGATAATCACAATAAACTTCAATTATTTAATTATTATTTAACCCCAAAAATTTGGTAATATACGCAATTTTTTAGTTATTTATTCCACGAAATCCTTTCACACTCAACTCGTGCCAACCGCCATTTACCATCGGCGTTCGTGGTTGGTCCCCTCGGTTCATCCCCCCCACTACGGGTATTCCGTTCCGATGCGGCAAAAACCAAAAATTCGAATTTTTACGTTCAGAAAATTATTTAAAATAGCCTAAAAATCTAAAAAAACTCAATTTTTCCACCAATAATTGTCAATTTTGTTGTTCACAGATTTTTTTATTTATCATCATTCGATATTTTTAAAAAGTGTTTTACCGACGGAGATGGCGCTGCTGTGTTAGGGTGAAAATTTTTCAATTGTGCATCCGTTTCTCATTAAAATTGTTGCTCACAGGGTAAAAAGCCTTTTCCGATTAAAAACGCCAGCCGAAGAGCGTTCAGTCGCCCTGGATTTCGCTAAAAATCGTCTTTAATCTCGTCCATCCTCAATAACAGAGGCAAAGTAAGGATTTAGTTGGATTTTTCGTTAATTACGCTAATTGTTGATTGGATAATTTGAGTGGTTAGTGTGATATTTGGGGGTTTTGGGGCTGTCAAAAAAATGTGTTGAATAACCTCGAAAATCATCGAATTCCAAATTTTAATTCGATTTATGAGAAAAACTGCTGTTTTACTGATTTTCTTCGTTGTTGAATGTTTGATGGAGCATTAATTAGGAGTTTTGAGGGGCTTGTGACAGTGTTGAGAGATTTGTGAGAGGGAAAACACATGAGTTAACCTATAAATTACGATTAAATGAAACTTGAAGGAATAAATTTGATTAAAGTGTTAATTTGGTTTGACTTGTCTGCAGATGTTGATGCCCAAGAAGAATCGTGTTGCTATCTATGAATACCTCTTCAAGGAGGGTGTCATGGTAGCTAAGAAGGATTTCCATGCCCCAAAACATCCGGAACTGGAGACCATTCCCAATCTCCAGGTCATCAAAGCGATGCAGGTAAATAATAGTTTTGAGACAGCTGTAACAGTGGAAATATCTCGAGATTGGGGGGTTTTAGAGATAAATGTCAAGAGACACTTTTTGTAGAGAATTACATCAGCTACAAAAAAGGTCTTCTCTTTTTTTCTCGTAGAATTAATTGGTTCTGAGATAATTCAAAAATTAGTAAATTTTTTTGTAGAATTTTCAAAAAATTTTGATCATGAAAATTATTCGATGATGATTCTCTCGAGAATAAGTGATTTTAGGAGAAAATGTCAAGAGACACGTTTCTCTGCAAATTTTGTAATCTACAAAAAAGGTCTCTTGACATTTTCCTCTATCACCACTAATAACGAGAAAGTTTTCAATTTTAAATTTCAAATATTCCTTCGAATTCTTGAAAAGTAAGTTTAATTGATGAATTCAAATGTAATTAATCAATTAATTAACTTTCTCCAGTCCCTGAAATCCAGAGGCCACGTCAAGGAGCAATTTGCATGGCGCCACTACTACTGGTACCTCACAAACGAGGGTATTGAGTATCTTCGTGGATACCTTCATTTGCCCCCAGAGATTGTTCCCTCGACTCTCAAGAGGCAGCCAAGACCTGAGACAGCAAGGCCAAGGCCAGCTGCAGGTGGTAAAAGTGAATCAAGACCAACTGAGGATCGTGCTGGATACAGACGTGGCCCGAGTGGTCCACCAGCACCTGGTGACAAGAAGGCTGATATTGGCCCAGGTACAGGTGATCTTGAATTCCGTGGTGGTTTCGGACGTGGTAGCAAACCTCCACAATAATTTCTATTCGATTTGTATCATGTAAAATAAACAAACAAAAAAACTAAATATTTATGTTTAATTATTTCTTTTATAATTCCAAAGCCATTAGGTTTAAAAAAAGGTCTCTTGATATTTTTTGATACAATTGATGGTTTAAAAGATATTTGCAAAATCATTTATAAATGTTATTTCTGAGACAAATGGAGCAGTTGAAAATTTTATTCAAATTATTTCGTTGATATCTTTGGAGCTATCAATTTTACAGAAAAATGTGTAGAGACTTTTTTTGTAGATCTTGAAATTCTCTACAAAAAAGGTCCTCTGACAAACTTCTCTAAACCTGTCCCTCTTCAAGAGATATTTCCAAAAAACTGATGAGAATCCAAACAAAATCACTCCAAATTATCTTCAACCAATCTCAACATTCTCTATTTTCGGAGCACTGGCGGCAAGCGCATGCGCCAAATCATTCAAATAAACCGGTGGGGACCGAGAACACAACACGATTTCTAACCAAAAAAAGTGGTAAGTCTGTTAAAACTCCGAAAAATGAAATTTTAATCCTTCAAAATAATAATAAAAAATCAAAAATTCCCCTTAAACTCAATTTTTCAATTTCAGAAATGAAATTCCCTCACAAACACATGAAATAAAATCGGAGCAGAGATGCAGGCATTGAGTGACAGCACTCTGGCAGCTCTGATGAGGTCAGACGACTTTCTCTCCCTCCAATTCTCTCAAAATCCACCAAATGAACCCATCAAATCCCTCAAAGAAACATCCCCAAACCTTCCACGAGACCCAAAGCCCCCAAAACCATCAAAAACCTCAAACCCAACACCTCAAACATCCAAAGAAAACAGTCTAGAAGCCTATTTCAATGAGAGTCTTGTACTCTCACGCTCCAGATACACTCAACGTACCCAGAAGACACATTTAACACCTCCCAGATCCTCAAAACGAAAAAAAACCACGAGAAATCCATCCCCTACCCCATCAACTCTAATAACCAACGATATCTCATCTCCATCAACATCAAAACAATCCTCCAACTCCAAAAACCCATCGATTCTTCAAAAAAATGTACCTCCTGAGACTCTCGAAACACTCACTAAACCCTCAACATCATCATCGAGTTCAAATCCATCAAAAAAATCAAAAATTCCCTCTCCTTCCCCAGAAAATAAAAAATTCTGTTCTTCCAGACCTCAGAGTACCCTCCAAACACTCCAAAATGTCCCATCATCCCGAAAAAATCCTTCAAAACCCTCTGAATCCCCATCAATATCTAATAATCTCCAATCCCCATCAATAATATCCTCACAAGATCGTCTGAAGCTCTCGTCATGGGGTCTTCCCCTCTCCATCCTCTCAAAATATCACTCTCGAGGTGTTCACTCAATGTTTCCCTGGCAAGTCTCCTGCCTCTCCTCCCCAAACATTATCAACAACTATAGAAACCTCGTCTACTCAGCTCCAACATCAGCTGGCAAGACTCTAGTATCAGAAATACTCATGATAAAAACAGTAATAGAACGTCGTAAAAAGGTGATATTCATTTTGCCTTTTGTCTCAGTTGTACGTGAGAAAATGTACTATTTCCAGGATCTTTTATCAGAGACTGGAGTGCGTGTTGAGGGATTCATGGGTGGGGTACAGCCACCAGGTGGTTTTACATCAACAGATGTTGCTATTGCAACAATTGAAAAAGCTAATTCATTGATTAATCAGATGATGGAGGAGGGAGGACTCGAGTGTCTTGGAGCTGTTGTTATTGATGAACTTCATCTACTGGGTGATCCCTTCAGGGGATATCTGCTGGAGCTACTGTTGACTAAATTAAAGTACATGAGTTTGAAGGAAGAGAGTGTGAAGATTCAGTTGATTGGAATGAGTGCAACACTTCCAAATTTAGATGTTTTAGCTAAATGGCTAGATGCTGAGTTATTTAAAACTGATTATCGTCCAGTTCCATTGAAGGAACTCTGTAAAATTGGAGGAACTATTTATGATGATGAGTTTAATCCTTTGAAAATAATGAATACGAGAAATGATTTACCAACTGATCCTGATAATATTTTGGCAATGTGTTTGGAAACACTGAATGATGGTCACAGTGTTTTGATATTCTGTCCAACTAAGAATTGGTGTGAAACATTGGCACAACAGATTGCCAATTCTTTTGCACAATTGGGGAGAATGGATACTCCAGTTGGTGGGAGTTTGAGGGAGCAGTTGGATAAGGATGCTATTGTGGATACATTGGAGCAGTTGAAACGATCACCAGCTGGATTGGATGGAGTACTCAAGGGTACAGTGTCATTTGGAGTTGCTTATCATCATGCAGGACTTACTATGGATGAACGAGATGTTATTGAAGGTGCATTTAGGTGAGATTATAATTTCTCGTTTTTTTTTAATGGACTTTATTTCGATAACTAAGGGGTTTATGAGAAAAAATGTCTAGAGACCTTTTTTTATAGGAAATTAAATTCTCTACAAAAAAAGTCTCTTAAAATTTTCTCCTAAAACCTTTCATTTCCAAGACATCTTCAAAAATCTGAAGAAAAAAAAAAAAAACTTCTGGAATAAATAATAAAAATTTCCCACAGATCCGGTGCCCTCAGGATTCTCACAGCCACCTCAACCCTGAGCAGTGGAGTAAATCTTCCAGCGAGACGTGTAATAATACGTACAATAATGTTCCACGGTAAGCCCCTGGACACACTCACCTACAAACAGATGATCGGTAGAGCTGGTAGAATGGGAAAAGATACAGCAGGTGAAAGTATAATAATGTGCAAGCCCACAGAACAAACAACCCTAAAGAACCTCCTAAAATCCTCCCTCCAGCCAATTGAGTCTTGCCTCCAGGGCCCAGCCCCCCTGATCCGCAGCCTCCTCGAGGCAGTTGCATCCGAAGTAGCCTACACCCTCGAGGACATTCTCCTCTACACAAAATGCACTCTCCTTAGCTTCACAACCCACCAATCTGAAGTAGAAACCTCCACAAAATCAGCTGTCGACTACCTAGTGCACAATGAGCTCCTCCACTCCCAAGTATCTGAATCAGGCCATCAAAGATGGATTGCCACACAATTAGGAAAAGCCTGTCTAGCTGCCTCAGTCCCCCCCAAAGACGGTCTCTTCCTCTTTGAAGAGCTCAAAAGAGCCAGAAAGTCCTTTGTCCTTGATACAGAGCTCCACGTCATCTACATTGTCACTCCCATCAGCTCCAGCAGCCTAATTGGCCAGATTGACTGGCACATATACCTGAAAATCTGGAGAAATATATCAGAGAGTGAGAGAAGAGTTGGACATCTTGTTGGTGTCACTGAAACATTCCTGATGAAAGCAACAGCTGGTAATGTCAGAGTTGGAAAGACACTGGACATTCACAAGCGATTCTACACAGCTCTAGCACTTTATGATCTTGTTAAAGAGGTGCCATTGAATGCTGTATGCAGAAAATTCTCTTGTTGTCGAGGAATTATCCAGAGTCTCCAGCAAACAGCTGCCAGTTTTGCTGGTATGGTGACACAATTTTGTAAGAAACTTGGATGGAGTTGTGTTGAGATTCTGGTATCGCAGTTCCAGGCGAGATTACAATTTGGTGTATCCAGAGAATTATTGGATCTCTTGAGGCTACCAACCCTGAATGGACTGAGGGCTAGAAGTCTTTTTAAGAATGGTATCACTACTGTTGCAGAATTGGCTGTGGCTGATGAATTGGATGTTGAGAGAGCTCTTTATAAAGCCCTTCCTTTTGAGAGTGAGAAGGATGAGGGAGAGGGTATTGATGGAGATAAGAGAAGACAGATGAGGACTATTTTTGTTACTGGAAGGGATGGAATGACTCCTAGGGAAGCTGCTGTTCTCATTATCAAAGAAGCTAGGATGATGGTGCAGAATGAATTGGGAGTGGAAGGAGTCAACTGGGAGAGAAAGGAGAGAGGTACTCAGAGCACTTGTGGATCGGTATTTGGATCAATTGTTGCTAGTGATGTGATTGTCAGAGTGGGATCAGGACTTGATAGTTTGAGTTGTGGTTCTGGAGGTTCTGCCTATTTTAGTCATGTTCCGGAGAGTTTTAATCCTCCAAAAAGTGTAGATAATGATGATAAACACCAGAGAAATGTGGAAAATCTTGAAGAAAGAGAGAGGAATATTGGTGCTACTGAGTCATTGGTCATTCCTTTGATAAAAAATACTGGACATGATGGAGAATCGATTAAAACTGGAGAAGAATCATCAGAAATAACAAAGGAATCAACAAAAACTCCAGTGAGAAGTTCATTATTGAGGATTTCCCTAGCAAAATCATCAGCATCACGAAGTCCAAGTCTCTTTGGTGATAGTTTAGGTTTAGATACTCAAGAGTGTAATATTCTCGAGCAGAATGTCATTGATTTAGATAATTCAGTATTCTCAGACACTGAATTATCATCCTTTAATCTTGAGGAACCCAGGACTCGTATAAATGCTCCAATTGATCCTCAAAATGATGAATTCATCAGACCAAAAGTGCCACAGGATGTTGTTTCTCATCCAGCTTCAGTGGCTGAAAATAATCGAAGTAAATCACTTGTTTGGGACGAAGACTCGTGGAATAATACTAATGGAGTGCTGGAAACTTTGAAGAAACTGCAGACACCACCACAAAAGCAGAAAGAGATGTCGGGAGGTTTTTCCAAGGAGAAATCGAGTCTTGAGAGACTGAGAAAGACTTCAAAGAGGAAATTAAGCAGTCCAAGAGTTGATAAATCACCTATTATCAATGTGATATCGTATAATAGTCCTGGAGGGTTATCAACAGGCTCCAATAAGTCTGAAGATGATGTCATTATTGCTTCTCAGGTTATGGACAGAACGGGGAGTTCCATGAGGACAAGAACAAGGATGAAACTTGAATCTATCAGAATTAAGACGCAAAGATCAGCTATGAAGACTCAAAATATAAAGAATCCATTGACAATTCAAAGTGCTGGAACTTTTATTTGTGAAGACTGCAGTAATGAGAGTGTGATCATCAATTCTGATGATGAAATGGTTCAGAAGAAGATTACAAATCCTTTAAAAACTAGAATAGCACAAAAAGATGAACGAAATCCTGGAGGAAAGGTGAAAAAACCAGAGTTTAAGGATCTGGACATGATAAATATTTCAGAAAAATCGAAATTTGGGGAATTTAAACAAAAATTATTCTCCAAATCTGAAATTTCCATGGCTTTAGCTTGTGAGATGTACCTGAAGGACACAATTACAATTGGAACGAAGATAATTGGTGTTACCAGTGTTCAAAAAACTGGAAAAAAATCCAGAAGAGTTGAGACTTGTGTGCATAATGATAAACGTCTTTGTGGTGTTGCTATATGCTGGGGAAGGTCTATTTATTTTTTGTCATTTGAAAATTCAATAGATTCTGGAAAAGTGTCCATGAAGGAGCGAATTGGTCTTCTGACGGAATTATTGGCTTCCAACATCATCATCAGATGTTTTTCAACTAAAGAGACTTATAAGACACTGTTCAGGTGTTGTAGTATAACTCCCTCGTGCAGTTTTCTGGATCCCCAAGTTGCCGATTGGTTGTTGAATCCAGATATTCCAGAAAAGACCTTCAACAATCTAGTCCACGAGCATCTGCCAGAAGCCCAGGGCCTCCTGCAGTGTCTAGGGCCCCTGTCAGGCCCTCACGGTCCTGGTTTGAACCTCAAGACTTCAACCTCCAGTGATATCAGAGCCTGCACAGAGGCTCTACTGACCTACTGGATGCTCCAGGGCATCTCAAAAAAATTAAAAAAAATATCTCCAAGATTGCTCAAGACTTTTGAAGATCTCGAGATGGCCACAGTTGTTTTATTATCCAGAATGGAGTTGACAGGTCTCGGTGTAAACCTTCCAGCTCTCCAGGAGCTCTCCTCGGTGATCCAGGAGCAGTTATCCACTTTGGAGAGCAAAGCTTATACTTTGGCTGGTAAAAAATTCAATTTTTCATCGTCTAAAAGTGTCGCTGGAGTATTGGGTATGGATACAATGAAAAAAGTTTGTACTAATAAAGCTGCTCTGGAAGCCTCCAGTCATCCAATAGCTAAAATTGTAACAAACTGGAGAAAATTGTCATCAACTCGTACTAAAATTGTCTGCCCTCTGTTGACACTAGCTGAAAAATCTTCCAGGATTCATGGTACATGCGTCATTCATACAGCTACTGGAAGAATCTCCATGCACGAACCCAATCTCCAGAATGTTCCAAGGGACTTTGATTCAGCTGACAATAGCTTTGTCATAAGTGTCAGAATGGCATTTATTCCGAATTCAGGAAATGTCATTGTTTCTGCTGATTATTGTCAACTGGAATTGAGAATTCTTGCTCATTTTTCGGGAGAGATGAGTCTTCTGGAGGTACTCAAAAAACCTGGAGATGTCTTCAGAAATATTGCAGCCAAGTGGTACAATGAGGACGAGGGGAGGATTGATGAGGCCATGAGACAGAGAACTAAACAATTGTGTTATGGTATGATTTATGGAATGGGAGTGAAAAGTCTTGCTGAAACACTTCAGGTGATTATTCATAATTATCAATTTATCTCAAAAACCAGTCATTTTAGAGGGAAAATTGATAGGACCTTTTTTGTAGGAAATTGTCTGGGCTACAAAAAAAGTCTTTTGATAAATTTCGATATCTCTTTTAGATTTTGAGATATTCACCAGAAACAACTGTCTAGTTTTGCAAAATTAGTCTATCATTGATTCTACCTCTGTAATATTTTTCTTATGATGTTCCTTGGTTCTTTAGGTTGATGAAAGTGAAGCCAAAGAATTCATAGAGACATTCATGGGGAGTTATCCTGGGGTGAAGGCATGGTTGACTGACGTTGTTGAGGAGGCCAGGAAGGATGGATTCGTGGAGACTTTGATGGGAAGGAGGAGATACCTTGCTGCATTGAGGAGTGATGTTAATGGAGAGAGGAGACAGGCCGAGAGGCAGGCAGTCAATACTAAGGTCCAGGGATCTGCTGCAGATGTTGCTAAAAAAGCAATGATCAATATTGATGAGAGAATGAGAGAATTTGGAGGACATCTTGTCCTTCCAGAGATGCCAGTCAGGAGGAGACTGAGGAGCAGCAGAGATTCAGGGACTAGAGGAGGTTTTCTGGTTCTTCAGCTGCATGATGAATTGATTTATGAGGTCAATCAGGGGGATCTTGAGAGGGTTGTTAGGATCATTAAGGAGGGAATGGAAGGAGTGGAGAGGGTGGCCAGGCTGAGAGTACCATTGCCTGTGAGGGTCAAAGTAGGAACAGCCTGGGGTAATCTTGAAGAGTATAGAGTTGAATAGAAATTATTTTTGTTGGATTTTTTAATATTTTTTTTTTCAACACTAGATGAGGAGATTTTGTTTTGGGAGAAATATCATGGAATTGAGGAAAGATAGGGAAATTTTTGTAAATACCTTTTTTGTAGAGGAGAATTAGAGCTATAAAAAAGGTCTCTATGAAAATTTCGATATCTCTTCTAGATTCAGAGATATTCCAAAAAACTTATACTAAAGTGAAGGGGTTTTACTGAATTATTGGGTGTATCATTAATTATTATTGTATATTATTTATTAATTTGTGATATTGCGTGATTTGTTTTTAAAATGATTAGGTGTATAAAAGAGAAAATTATATTGAATTTAGGAATTTTTGAAAATGTGTAAATTGTATATTTTTAGTTAATGAGATTGATTGGGATTTTTTTTCTCGTTGATTTATTCAATATTATTGTAAATTTTGATGCTATTCATCACGTAATTTTTTTTTAATTCAATGGAATCGATTTATAAAAATTCTAAAAGAGGAAGAATCATGTATTTTTGATGAGTTATACCAATAAATTTTTTTTACACTTTCAATTGTGTTATTTTTATTGATATTCAGTATTATTTCCCGAATATCTCGAAATTTAGTCCATTTAATGAAAAGTGTCAAGAGACATTATTTCTGTAAAATTCAATTCCCCAGAAAAAAAGTCTCTTGACATTTTTTCCTAAACCCACTAGTTTCAAAGATATCAACAAAATAATTCTTTCGCAAATATCTCTACAACCAATCGGTTAATCAAAAAAACTCAAGAGACCTTTTCGGTAGAAAATTATATTTTCCCAAAAGAGTGTCTCTTGACTTTTCTCCCGAAATCCACTACCCCCCCAAGATATCCCCAAAAAACCTCCACAAAGCAGTCTAAAGGACAGAGGATATAAATGAAAACACAAATACAAAGATTGATAATGTATATATGTACAACATACTTTTCTTCTTTAATGTACACACGTGGTACAGCATTACAACATTGAAACAATAATGAATCAACCGAAAAAAATTATAAAAATTACGTCGAATTACGATTAAATGAAAATGAAAAGACAAGACTGACATTAAAAAAAAATAAAGAAACATTATTTGTTTCAAAAAGTACCTCAATACATAAATTTTATGAAGGTATACACGTGTTGTAAGGATGTTTTCATTCCATTATTTATAATTAATTATCCTATCTTCATAAGAATCTTATCAATTGTTTTATTTATTTTTTCCTTATCACGTAATCGAAATTTCTCGTGAAATCTTAATTGTCTCATTACTATTATCATTAATTATTTTATTTTATTTTTTTGTTAATTTTCAGAATTTTTTTACTCGCATTGGCCCTATTATAAAATAGAAGTCATATACATATTTACATTATGTACATATTTTACCTCATTATCTCATTCTTCAATTATGAATACATATTTTTTTTATTCCCAAGAATTTTTTTTCTTTCACATTTTGTCCTTTTTTTTCCTAATTGTTCTCATTGTTATTAACAATTTGACTTATGATTACCACAAATTGCACGTTTGGACATCGATGCTGGTTTCTCGATCAATCATTTTTAAATTTATCGTCATTATTTTTAGTTAATTAATTGCAGTGAATTTTTTTCTATTAAACTGCAGGTAAAACGAAAAAAAAAACCCAGCAATTTATGTTTAAAATTTATCTCTGTGGGAAATATCAATAGGATTTTTATCATATTATGCTCACACTGCTGATTATTCAGTAGAAAAATGATTATACGATCTACAACAATTTAGAATTGTTCGTTAATTATTAATTAATAACAAATTTCTGAAATAAAATAATCAAATCAAATCCCTAAATTATTTTTCAAAATGTATTTTGGTGAATATCTCGAAATCCACTGGAGCTAGACAAATTTTAGTAGAGACCTTTTTTGTAGATCTCAATCTTCTCTACAAAAAAAAGTCCTTACAAAAATTCCTCCATCTCTCACTATTTCCAAGATATTCTCCAAAAACTTTGAAAACCCCCGAGAAATGCAAATTTTCCATTTCACCTCTCTTAAATTCCTAATTATCTCAGTAATTATCGATCCTATGATAAAATATCAAGAGACCTTTTTTGTAGATAATTAAATTTCCCACAAAAAAGGTCTTCTGACCTTTTCCCTTAAAATCCATAATAACCGAGATAATCCACACTGACAAATCACATATTCAACTAGACTCGTTAATTTTCACATTTTTCTCTACTGAATTCATTTCTCATTCGTCAAATGTCTCAGGCAGTCTAATCTATCTCATACTGCTCCCCTCAGAAATTATCCCTTCTATTTAACAAAAAAAAAAAAAAAATCCTCCCCCTCCACATTCCGCCACAATTTACTTAATTGGTTTATTGTTTTGGTACAGCTTCGAAGAATTAATTTATATCTAGCTATCTAACAATAATTGGGAATATGAATGAACAATTGGGCCCATTTACGCATTCTCCATTCCTTCAATCATATTCACCATTCAACAAATTACTCTCTTCCCCCCCCCCCCCCCCCCTCCCTCTCAATCAATAAATCCAATACTTAACGTAATAATTAAATAAAAATCAATGAATGCAATTGATAATCACAATAAACAAAAAAAAAAAAAATTGATGATTATGGTGAAGAAGAGTGTTAATATTAAACTTCAACTTAATTGTTTTGTTTAATTAATTAATTAATTATTTCTTGCAGAGAGCAGTACGAAGAACCAACATCGATCAGTCTTGATATTGGAATTAATTATACCAATAATTGATCACCTTATGCATTGCAAAATATATAAATATAGAAGAATAACAACTAAGGTAATAGCACATTGCTATTATTATATTGTATTGTTATTTTGTTGAATTCTGGTGGAAATTGGTAAAATTTTTTTGTTAATTTCTCATTTATCCCGGGTAATTGTGGGTTTGGGGAAAAATGTCAAGAGACATGTTTTTTTAGGAAATTTAAATATCTACAAAAAATGTCTCTTAATATTTCTCTAAATTTCATCGTTTAGGAGATATTTAGAAAATAGTTTTGAGATTTATTATTCATTACTTGGCGAATATCTTCAAAACCGATGAGTTTATCAAAAAATGTCAAAAGATACTTTTTGTAGAGAATTTAATTTCCTTAAAAAAAATACCTCTTGACATTTTCTCGTTAAATCACTCATTCTCGAGATAATTGAATATTCAATTTTGTGAGAGAAATTGATTTATTCTCTTACGTTTCTCAACAATTCTATAATTAATTTGAAAATTATCCCCACAATCATTACACTTGAATACCGATTGACAATAAAAATTGTCATTACCACAATATTTTTATTATTTTTTTGTTCAATTTGTAAAACAGTAAAAAAAAATATCCTACTTACAACGATTGACACGTAAAGGACTTTATTCATGTTGTTTAATAGCTATTCTTCTCCTCTATAGTATTGATTAATTATAATTTATGTATTAAATTATTTTACTATTAGTTGGCAAACGTTTTTCCATGTTTTCTTATCATTACTTCGTTTTTTTTTTTGTTTTTTTTATTTTTCATTAATTTTTGTATTTTTTGTTGAGTCTCTAAGACACAAATTGAACATTTTCAAACGTTTTTGCGTCACATCACCAGTCAACAATTGAATTTGTTGATAACTAGGTATGATTTATTAATTATCAAACTATTATTCTCAAGTAGTTAGGGTCCCAAATTACTGGATCTTAAACCACAACAGGATTTTTCACTTTTTTTTCCGTTTATCTTAGCAAATTTAATTCAGTTAATTTATCTAAGTCACAAACGATGGACAAGTTTCATTCATCAAGCATCGAGTCAACAAAATTTTACTAATTAAAAAACAACATTAATTGGGTTGTGAATGGATTAGAGATGAAAATTGAATAAATCTCGGAAACTAGTAGATTTAGAGAAAAATGTCAAGAGACATTTTTCGTAGATTTTTGAATTCTCTACAAAAAAGGTCCTATAACAAATTGTCCTAAACTCCACCCCTCTGATGTTATTCCCAAAAAAAAATCTTTAAACCTTTTTTTTCCAAACTAATCCCCTTCGCCCCTTGACTCCAAAATTCGCAGAAAAATATTATCAACAAAATCAAGAAACAAACAAACAATTATTGTCAAATAATAATTGCAAACCAATAGATTTACCCCAATTCTCAAAGAAACATTTCATCAGCCGCTTGATATCTCTGAAAATATGAGAAATAATGAAATTTTTATAAATACATTTTTTGTAGAAAAAATTGACATCTCCAAAAAAGATATTCATAAAAATTTCACCATCTCCACTGGATTCCAATATATCCCCCAGAAACAAAACAAAAAATCCCAAAAATTAAAACTAAACTCATTTCTCACTCTTTTCCTCAAAGAACCACAAATATCTCTTCACCCATTCCCCCAATCAAAAAATCCCAAGAGACCTTTTTTGTAAATGTCAAAATTCTCCACAAAAAAGCCCTCTTGACATTAGCCCTCTAAATCCCTCCCCTTTCCAGATATCCTTAAAAAACTCGTAACCACCCCCCTCCCCTCTCACTCCCACTCGCCCTCTCCAAATTACAACTCCTAGCCCTCAATTTTCAGTATTAACCGGTTCCCTAGCATGATGAATTCTCACATGTTTATTATGATTACTCTTGGTACTACTACTCTTGCCACAAATATGACAAGTATAAGGTCTAGCTCCACTGTGTACCCTCAAATGTTCTTTGAGATAATAAGACCTGTGAAATGTCTTATTACAAACATCACACGTATACTGTTTATTCTCCTCATGTTCCTTAACATGTCTCAAACAATTATACTTTCTAATAAACTGTGCACCACAATAATTACAAGTATATGGTCTAACATTTCTGTGTGAATTCATATGTGCAGTATAATCACTGTGTCTATAAAATGCAGCACTACACTGATTACACTTGTATGGTTTAGTACTTCTAGCAGCGTGTGTCCATTTATGTAATTGTAAATTCCATTTTGTACTGAATGCTTTTGAACAAACTTGACACTCATAGGGTCTTTCACCATTGTGTACACGCATATGTACAGATAATGATGATCTCAGATAAATACACTTACATATTGGACACTCAACATTTTCATTCTCTCTCTGTGCATCAGGAACAAATCGTCTGTTGTGTGCCCTTCTCATGTGTCTTGTTAAACTTGCCATATGTATAAATCTCTCATTGCAATATGTACAAGCTTTTGGTTTATCATCGTGTGTCTCTTTGTGCCATGCTAATTTTTTTTTAGTATGAAATACTTCACCACAGTGACAAATATAATCCTTTAATTTTCTTTTTATATTCAAATGATGACGATTTTTGTGTTGTGTTAAATTTGAATATCTTCTAAATGTTTCATTACACAAATTACATTTAACTGGTGCATTACCAGTGTGTCCATTCATATGTTCATCCAATTTTTGTTTTGTCAAAAATGCTTTATCACATACTGTACATGGAAATGGTTTAATACCAAGATGACGTTTCATGTGAAGTTTAAAATTTTGTTTTCTGTAGAAATATTTACCACACTGTGAGCATTCTAATGGATGAATTTTTAAATGTGCATTAAATTGTACTACTGAGGAAAATTCTTCGTTGCATATTTGACATTTTGATATATCATGAAGACGTTTAGCTACTTCTGTACCGTGTACACGACGATTGTGTACTTGGAGTGAGCGTTCAGAGGTGAAACGTTGGGAGCACATGGCGCAACAAATATCAAGGCCCGTTGGATTATCTGTTTTATCATCGGGTTTTGTGAGATCTGAGGGCTGTTGGGGTGGTTGTAATTGATGTAATAGAGGTGCTTGAGGTAATTGATGATAGGTTGGTGTTACGTGAATACCTGGTACAAATATTTCTTCAAAGACATTCATTCTGCCATCAAGGAGTTTTATATCTTTTGCCTCTGGATTTATCAGGGTACCACTGTTGCTACTGCTGTTTGAAGGTCCTGCTTCTTTGTGCACTGTTGTACTGTGCACTCTACGTTCTTTTGGACAGTCAAATATTTCAGTGCAGAGGGAGCATTTGAAGGTACGTTGTTTTGTTGGTGTTTTACGATCTCTGTCCAAGAAGAGAGATGAGGTGAAGTGGGTGGCGAGAGAACGACTGTCGAGGAGAGGTACACCAGACTCATTGTCTGAACCCTCAGATTCTTCCCAGGATTCACGGGCCATGAGGTCATAGGATGTTGACATGCGAGACGATTCCTGACCTACGTACAGCTGAAATTAAGGATTATCATCATTTGTTATTTTGTGTATATCTTCAAAAGCACTGAGTTTATTGAAAAATATCAAGAGATATTTTTTGTAATCCTTGAAATTTCCTACAAAAAAGGTCTTTTGTCATTTTTCCCTAAATCCACTGGGTTTATTGAAAATAAAGAAAAATAGTTGATCCTCACCTGCCAAGCAGAGTGTTCAGTGCATCCATTGCTCTCCTGCTCAGACAGCTCTCCTCTAGGTGGCATAGTCTCATCAGCCCTCATATTAACACTCTTAACTTCCTCATCAATACCCCCACCACCCTCACTACTTGCCATTGACTGTTGACTAGTAGCACTGATAGCCTTTTGGCTTGATTCACTGATAAAAGTACTCGGCACAAGTATCTGGAGTCCATCGAATTCAAATACATTCATTGGGCCAGAGTGTGCATCCTCATTGATATTGAGCAATTCAGCTGTTGGTATTTGATTAATAGACTTGGCCATTGACTGAAAACTCTTGGTTTCAGCACTTGTTGTTGGATCCATTTCCTCAATTCCTAAATCTGGTACTTGAGTTTTATCACTTGACATTGAATAATTATCAATTTTTTCAATTCTCTCAACTTGTCCATTATTATTATTAACACCAGTAAATGTACTAACATGTTCAGTAATAACAGACTGATGATGATGATCATCATCATCATCATCAAATACACGTTCACCATTAGTCTCTTCTACCAGTGAACAATCGAGTGGAATTTTCTGATTGTCCTCAGTATTCTCCTCATCGCTCTCTCCATTCAATCTCCTAAATGATCTCGTTGATGCTGGTGATCTTGGTTTACTCAAATCATTCTTCACCCTGAGCCCAGATACTCCACTGATAACTGACAAAGGACTCTGAGATTTGATATCCTCACTTCTCTTGACAAAAGGTGTATGAGGACTTGCAAGCTCCTCAATATCCATGTCCTCCTCTTCAAAATTATCAGGAACATTTTTATCCTCAATTTCATCATCATCATCATCATCATCATCATCATCATCATCATCATCATCGTCATCATCGTCAATATCTTCTTGAAGTGCTGAAGCTTCAAAACCCACTGAATAGATATTTAAATTATCCTTTGATCCGTATTCTGATCTTGATGTAAAAGACCGATGTGATTTTTTGGGAATTCTTGGTGATGTTGGAGCACTCTGACTCCCTCTGTACCTGTAAGGCAGTGGAGATTTGATATTGATTGAGACAACAGGTTCTTCCATACTAGAATGATTAACATCTGATGGATTATCATCACGATCACTGTGAACAGAGTGTCCAGAATCCTCTAAAATCGTAATATCATCATCATCATCATCATCATCATCATCATCATCATCATCATCGTGGGTTTCTCCAGACTGTGGATCCTCTGGTTTATCAGACAAATCATTTCTCTCTAAATTCGTCTCCACAATGTTCATTAAAAATGTCTCAAGATGTTCAACCTCAGCATGCTGAGGTATTTCCACCCTTACTCCCTGTTCTTCATCATTTTTTCTACCTCCATCATCCAAATTATCTTTATCACTCTGGATTAAATTATTATCACTCTCCATTTTCTCATTATCCTGATGAATTCTCTCACTCCCATCACTCTCCTTCTGATAATCATTGAAACGTTGAGTTACATGCTCATCCCTGGGCTCCTCAATCTCAGGAACAATGCTCTCTCCCTCATCCTCATTAACATCAGTCTCTCTATCAATTTCAGCATCAGTTTCAATTCTACGATTAACAATTGTCTGTTGTCCTCTGTCCTCCATAACTCTATCCTCACTACTATCAACTCTATCATCATTACCCTGTTCTCCATTAGTATCTGGTGTTTCAATATCAGGCAATATTCTCTCATTATCATCATTATCATCATTAATTTCAGGTAATATTTGTTTACCCTCTTGATTACCCTCATGCCTTGGAATAATAATACTCCTCTGATTACTATCACCAACATTGACAACTGGTCTTATTCTTGTTGTTGGTATTGTTGTTACTGGTGATAACATTTGTACAGTTGGTACCTGTTGCTGTTGATACATGCTGTAAGGATTATACAACATTTGCATCATTTGATTAGCTTGTGGTGGTGGTGGTGGTGGTGCCATTGAATACTGTGGTATCATCATTGTTCCATTGTTAACAAATTGTTGATAACTGAATGAGGCAAATTGTGGTGGCATCATGGTATTCAATGGTGGATACTCAAATACTGGACCTATTGGATAAGTTGGTGCTGATTGTACTGATTGTGGTGATATGTGAGACTGGCTTGTTGTCACTTGGGGCTGAGTCGATGGTGATGATTGTCCCTGAGGTAGTTGTGGTGACGATGATGATGACGTTGATGATGGTGGTAGTGGTGGTGGTGGTGGTGGTGGTGGTAGGGGGGATGGAGTGGTACTGCTTGCTTTTATCAGTGCCTCTATCACCTGTTCCTTTGGATGGGTGTCCAAGTGTCGTTGGAGGCTTATACCCTCGCGCAGATAGAGGGTACAGACTGGGCAGGCCTGGGCACCACCAGTGTCTGATGTTAAATTCAAATCCATTGTTTATTATTTTAATAATAAACAAACTCTTCAATGATGATGATGATACTGGAGATTATTATTATTAATATAAAATCTCACTTTCTCACGTTTTTAATTTAAAAATTACTGAACGATTTATCTTCATCAATCACCGAAACCTCATAATCCACCACAATTTACCCAGCATTGTTTAAACAATTTTTTAAATATTTAATTGTTAATTAAATGATTAATTTTGTTTTTTTAATACAATTAATTAATTCACCAATTGATTAAAAATTATTTAGGTAATATTGATAGGGATATCAGGCTTTTATACACGGTTTAACACGTACATGATACAGCCGTGATAAGTCAGTGTGTGCCCCAAAAATATCGACGTCCATGGCCGCTGCCATGTATTTACTCTCTCTCTCTCTCTATTCTACCTTATTCTTTATATGTATCCCCCTTTCTTCATGTACCACTGGAATTACTGTACTTGTTTATTATTATAAATTATCTGATGTTTAGGGGTTCATGTCATATTTGGGTTGAAACAATTGTTGATTAATTTGATTAAGAAAAAAAAAAAATTAATTTTTTGTTTTATCAAAAAAATTGATGAATTCATCAATTTTTATCGAGTCTCTAGATGCTTATTTATCTCAATTTAACTTGTTATTTATCAATTTTTTTATTTATTCAAGTCCTCTGGTGTTGAGCGGCGCCCTAGGGGGACAAACACACAAATCGATATTCCTGTTAAATCGCCGAGAGAGACGTGCCTCCTCTGTAGAGCTGAAAATTACGTTTTATTGTATTTTCGTTGATTAAAATCAACTTTTTGAGGTATTTTTTTTTTTTTTTTTTTTAATTAAATTACCTGGATACACGTCTTGCCAACACAACTGTATAATTCATCAGGCACAATGTCTATTTGATGGATTTTAGGCATTTAAATGAGGGGAATAGTGAGGTTTTTTTTTTTTTTTTCAGGGGCTCGGTTGACACTTTTGGTGAGAGGTTATTGATGAGTATTGTAGATATTTGGGCTTGATTTATTAATGCACTTTGTTTTATTTTAATTATTGGGTTTAGTCACTTCTATTGTAATCTTTTGTTCAGTTCACTCACTTGACTCGATGGAGATGGGGAACACTGGGGACTCTGGCGTCAATCCTCGGACTCTCAGAGGCTTTTTTTTTTACCTTTTGGCGTTGATTTTTCGAGGTTTGCGGGGGTTTTAACTGGATTTTTTGGGGTTGAGGGCACACTTGGGGCTAATTTTGGGGATGGGGATGTAATTTAAATGTCTGGGTGTACATTGTTCAGATTTTTTGGACACTTTGGAGAGAGCACTGGCCCCGATTTAACACAACAGATAACGAGACAACCGACGGGGAGCCAGGCCGGAATTGGTGCCAGATCGGAAGTAGAGCGGTTTGGGGGGGGAGGGGGGAGGTATGGAGTGAACGACTGCAGCGACACGTACCCTTGGGTGAGTTTTTGAGGGGTGGGGAGATTGTTTTAAGCAATTTTAGGCGATTGTTTTTTGAGGATTTTGTTGTTGTTTAGGTGAAATTGATTTGTTAAAATTATTCATGTGAGGGAATATTAATTATTTTTTACTCTTGGCTGGAGTTTCAGGAGCGGAATATACGTCTTTGGCACTCGCTGTGATGGGAAATTTTTTTTTATTTTTTATTTTCAAGTTTAAAGGGACAGAGAGAGGAGTTTGGAGTTTGTTGAAGTTTTATCGGAAGATATCTTTAAAATGAGGGGGTTTAGGAGAAAATGGCAAGAGACCTTTTTTGAGGAGAATTGAATTATCTACAGAAAAGGTCTCTTGATTTTTTTTTAAATTGAGTAATTAGTTTTCGAGATTTATGCAAATGAAGATGTTTAATATTTTTCTACGAATTTTTTGTCATTATTTGAGTAACTAATGAGTTTATAGAGAAATGATAAGAGACATTTTTTGTAGATAATTCAATTTTCCACAAAAAAGGTCTCTTGACATTTTTCCATTGATCCATTAGTTTCGGAAATATTCCTGAAAAATTGAAAATATTTCAACTCGTGTTTTTTTCTTTTTCATAAAAAAAAAAAATGAAAACCGAAGTGAACAAGCGCAATCCGATGTGATACGGAGTTGCTCGAAGTCCTTCGAGGACTCCCGAGCGATTTTGCACCTATTCCGAGTGATTGCACTAATTTCTATTGGTTTTATTTCCCCCTCCAGTTCCCACGTAGTATAACCTTGTTATTCCACAGTTTTGGTGTCAACTTTTATCGAATAATTTCCATTGATTTGTTCCTTTATTTTACTCCTTTATTTTCATTGTGTTCAAGTCGATATGGCCAAGAATCAAGTGATAAATTGGACAGGTAAAAAATCCAATTAAACTAGCTTATTTGAAAATCATCGTCCAATGAATAAATTAGAATATTTAATTGAAATATTTTATTCAATTGTATTTTTTTTCGTAGATGCCAGGGATCAGTTGAGAACCTGGAGGGAGAATTCAGAGAGGAAAAGTCGGGAAATTGTGAGTCTTTGGGACTCGGTGTTGATGGATACTGTGGAGAATCTTGGAAATGAGAGTAATTATTAATTATCAAATTATCAATTCATGAATTGAGCCACTTTCATAATAAGGTCAATTTAGTTTTTGATGAATAGGTATCTCTGGATCTGAGAGAGATAGCGAAATTCTTCACGATACCTTTTTTGTAGCTCTCATTTTTCTCTACAAAAAAGGTATCTACAAAAATTTCACCATCTCTTCTATATTCCGAGATATGCCTCAAAAACTCAAAGCGAATGAAATTTTTATTCATTGATTTATTCACCTTTTAGAATATCTGGTGCTTGAGCAAGTATGTGTCGCTGCTCTGGACTGTTATCGTCTCCCCCTCGCCGAGTACTGCATAAAAATACTGATGAGAGACTTTCCAGGGAGTCTGAGGGTGCACAAGTACCATGCGATGCACTTGGAAGCTTTAGAAATGTGAGTTTAGAATCCAGAACATTTTTATCTGTACAATTTTTCGAATATCTCGGAAACTAACGTGTTTAACAAAAAATGTGAGAAGACCTTGTTTGAAACGTAGATAAATTTAAGGGAATTTTGAGAGAATAAAATTGAATAAATCATCGAAAATCCTCGGGTAAATTCGAGACCCCTTGGGTCAACGGTCAGAACATCTAGAAGACGCTCAACCCCCCCGATAAGAGTCGTTATTCAACCTTTGAAGGAATAAGTATAGTCGTCAATCAGCTATTGAAGCGTTAAGATACATTATTAGTCGTTCTCTAGCTATCGTGAGAGCAAGAAGTATTCTATTAGCATTTGAACCAGTCAGAGTAATAGCAATAGTATTGATTTATAAAGCATAATCAATTAACTCAGAGAATCTCTATTGTTCATCAGTCTAAAGAAAATCAGCTACTTAACTTCAGTTTAATTATATTTGAAGCCTATTAATTATCAGTTTAATTCAGTCAAGGTCATTAGTTCAGTCATTTTCCAATTAATAGTTTGTTTTGAGTAATTCAGTGCAATTCAATGTCTATACAGTCCACTATTAACTTTTCTTTTCAATTATTATTATTTCGAGTCATTTTGAAAGCATCAACTGTAACTAAGTGTAAATATTTCAAGTGAACGAGTGGTGCAAACCACAGAATAAACCAGAAACCGTTTTAAAGAATTTGGAGTTTCTCCATTCACTTAATTTATAAGAAACACCTATTACACCACCCACATCCACGGCAAAAATTAAGCTTCATTTCAAACAGACTTTTTTGTAGAGAATTTTATGCTCTAAAAAAAAGGTCTCTTGACATTTTTCGTTAAATCTACTAGTTTCAGAGATATATGAAAAATAATTCTATGGAATTTTTCAAATTCACTGATTTTGGAAACTTTTCCAAATAAATCTTTTTTTTTCGCCTTTTTCTCAGGTATACAGAAGCTTTGGAGGTTTTGGACTCAATCGTGAAGCGTGATGAGACTAATGCAGCTCCCAGAAAGAGGAAAGTTGCTATTCTAAAGGCGAGAGGGAGAACAGCTGAGGCTATCAAGGAACTCACTGATTATCTCAAGATGTGAGTTAAATGTAAAGATTTTCCATTAAAAAATCACGTTGCAGGCATCAATTAACATCATGATTAAATTGTTAAGGTTCATGAGTGATCAAGAAGCTTGGCACGAGCTCTGTGACCTCTATCTGCAGGAACAGGAGTACTCAAAGGCAGCATTTTGCATGGAGGAATTGATTCTTCACAATCCCCACAGTCACTTGATTTTCCAGAGATACGCTGAGATCAAATATTCACACGGTGGCTTTGAAAATATGGAAATAGCTAAATCATACTTTGCCCAAGCAGCTAAACTTAATCCCAACAATATACGAGCACTTTATGGTTTATTACTGGTAATTATTTCTAATTATTTGGAGTGATTCAATGAATTTGGGTGATTATGTGGGTAATGAGGGGTTTTAGGAAAGAATGTCAAGAGACATTTTTTGTAGAGAATTTAATTTTCTACACAAAAGCCCTTTTGACATTTTTTGACAATTTAATAACAAGAAATTATCGAATTATCAGTCTCAACAATCTTTGTTGATTGAATGATTATCTCGATAATGAGAGAATTTAGGAAAAAATGTCAAGAGACTTTTTTCATAGAGAATTTTCTCAGCTACAAAAAAGGTCTTTTGACATTTTTTAATTAAATCACTCATTACCAAGATAATTCAATAATTAATAATTGTGACAAAGTATCTCAGATTTTTCCATTCAATTAATAAGACAATTATTTAATTATTTAAATTAACAGACTGCCAACAACATTGCATCATCCCCAAAATGCCCAGCCTCAAAGAAACGTGAGGCAGCAAAAACTAGTGAATGGGCATCAGCCCAGATTGAGAAGCAGTACAAAGCCAAAACAGTTGATGAAAATAGTTTAAAAAATATTGAAGGCCTGCTCAACCAATTGCAACTCGATGCCTGAGATAAAAAAGGAATTTAGCCTGAATTTGTATCTTTTTAAAAAAAAAATTAAACGATAAATTCATCAATAGTTAGTGATTTGTATATTTGTTTAAATAATTGTAATATATGTGTAAATGCCATATTCATAGGCATCACCAATTGTGCACAATTATTACGAGAAACATCACAATGAGAAATTCATCTCTACAGATTTTCTCCTTCGAATTACGTATCAATGAAATCAATCATTAAATGAAAAGACTAGATTTAGAAATTTTTTTGATTATTTGACCGTTATCTCAGAAACTAGTGGGTTTATCGAAAAATGTCAAGAGACCTTTTTTGTGGGAAATTAAATTCTGCACAAAAAAGGTCTATGACATTTTACACAAAACCCAATATTTCCCGAGATAACAGTCGAATAATGATTCAAAAAAGTTGTGTTCACATTATTTTTCGTATATCTCGTAAACTAGTAAGTTTACAAAAAAATGTCAAGATATATTTTTTTATAGATGATGAAATTCTCTACAAAAAAGGTCTTTTGATATTTTTTGATAAACCCACTAGTTTCGAAGATATTCACCAAATAATTTTACCACTTTGCCACTAAAATTAGATTATTGACGTCAGTGGTCAAATAATTGTCGTCACATTCCTCAACAATAAATTATCACAATATATTAATAGAGAAATAAAAGATAATGTATCCATTATAGAAATTTTTACCATTATTTATTGGAATACGTTGATTATATTTCTAAGATGATTCGTCTGTTTAAAATTGTGAAAATAATGTTGACTGTGTGATTTTAGGAGTTAAAGAGATAGAAAAATTGTTGTAACTCACCAGAAATAACTTACAGAATGTAATTGAAGTGAATTATGGAATTAAATGTTTGTTATTATGATGAAAATTTGTTGAGTCATCTTTCTGTACTTTCACGACATCTTCTCTCCCATTCAGCTTTATTTTGAGCCCTTTCTGCTGCTTTTTTCATTCGTTTTTCCTTCCTTCCCTCGTCCCTAAGAGCAAAGTACATTTCTCTGAAGTCAAGGATATTCATTGTACTGATTACATCGTTATCCTGGGGCTCACGAAGTTTTGTATAAGTTAATAATCTTCTCGACGCATGATTGTTCAATATTTGCTCGGAATTTGCTGTTATTTTCAGACATGGATGAGTTGGAAGTTGATCTTCACTATAATATTCCCTAGAATAAATTTTTTATACAATTTTTTCAATCAATTTATTTCATCAATCCATTATTGATCAATTTTATTTGAAATTTGATTTTGAATTTTTGATATATCTCTGAAACTGATGGGTTTAGAGAAAAATGTTTTGTGACATTTTTCCCTAAACCCACTTATTTCGAAGTTATCAGCGAAATAAATGATGACATTGATTCAACCAAAATTATTTCTGATTGAAAAAAATGATTTTGTTCAATAAAAATGATAAACATTTGGGTTGTTAATGGAACATGTTGATTCACCTGTAAACAGGAAACCAGCAGACTAATTTTCCATTAATTTCTAGATGTTTAGCTGCAAATTTCATTATGTCTCTGTACATGTGAGGTAGATTGTATTCAATTTTCGATGGAATGTGAGTTGCTGCCTGAGTTTCGTCAATTGTAGCATGTGTTTTAGATGTTCCAATGCGTTCTGTGGCTTCCCTCACACCATAAGGAGCTATAAACCCATTAGCAATAAATAATAATTCAATTAATTAACTAATTTCTCCGATAAACAACACTTCAAAATCAATTTTTCTTCAATATCTCAGAGACCAGTGGTTCTACAGAAAAATGTCAAAAGACCTTTTTGGTAGGAAATTAAATTTTCCACAAAAAATGTCTTTTGACATTTTTCCCTAAAACCCATAATAAACGAGATAAATCTATAATTATACCTTCACTATCAAATTTAATACCAAAAAATTGTTTAATGCTGAAGAAAATGATTGAAATAGTAATAATAATACGTACGATCAGTAATTATTGCATTTACTCGCATGTCAGACCTCCAGAGAGGCTGAGAAAAATCAGAAACAACGACGTCGAGGTAAAACGCTTCCTTTCCATACTGTCTAACATTCGCAGCTACACTTTCGTCACTACCTCTCTTCTATTAATTAATAAAATCAATTAATTAATTTTTCATCAAAGAAATTAAGCAATGAGCTTGGAAAAAATATTGTGATTCGAGTGAATACTTTCTGGGTTATCCTAGTGGGTCTTGTTCGTGCATGGAGCATCATAAAATCAATATCTGTTCCCATAATGTATCCATCGAATAATGCAGCAGCAACGAGTAATGATCCAGTCCCTACAAATGGATCCAACACGATATCACCACTTTTAACTTGAGCCTGATTAGCCATTAGGAGAGATAATTGTGGATCCATTGATGTTGTTCCAATGAATTTTCTTGTTTTTAGAGATAATTTTCGAATCAATTCTCTCTGGCCTGTTGCCACCTGCATGAATAATTAAATCAAATCAATTAAAACCTTTTTGAAGCTTTCAGTATCTAATTATCAATGAATTATCCAATTTTTATTATAATGAGAATGAAAAAAAAGAGAAATTTAAAAACTTTATACAGTATTTTGCGAATATCTGGGAAACTAGTAGGATTAGAGAAAAATGTTAAAAAACCTTTTTTACGTAAAATTAAATTCTTTACAAAAAATGTTTTTTGACATTTTTTGATAAACCTCCTAGTTTTCGAGATATTCACATTTTTCAATTTATCTGAAAGCGTTTCACGAATGAATTTTATGAATAACTCAGAAACCATCAGGTTTACAAAAAAATATCAGAAGACCTTTTTTGTAGAGAATTGAATTATATACAAAAAAAGTCTTTTTACTTTTTTTAAAAAAAGGCCTAGTTTCGAAGATATTTGAAAAATAATCGATGAATTATGAGTTTTCAATGATAATTACCAATCTTCCGAAGAAAAATTCCTCAGGATTTTCAATATTGACGTCAGGTTTAATTCCATAATACTCCATGTAATAAAAACTAACTTCGGGATTGTTCAGCCTGACTTGTCCCTCAATTTGAAGATAATTAAACGACTGGAAGTGAAATATGATTATTTTCTTACAATTTCAATACTTTTTTTTCTTCCATTACCTCTATTTTTTCTATTTTCTCACTCTGACTAATTTTTTTACAAAACGTCTCGACGACAATTCTAAATGTTCTATCCTCTCTAGCATTTTTATCCCAATTTTCCCTTGGGATTCTCCTCAGTGCATCATGAACTGAACTAAAATTTTTCTCTCTAACGACTAATTCAATGCAGTAACGCAGAGAAACTGCTCGACTCGCTATTGTCTGGATTGTTGATTCTTTCAGGCACTCAACAATCCAATAAGGCTGTAATAAACAAATAAAAATGATGAATTAATTAATTAAAATTAATTTTTAACTGAATTATAGCAAATAAAAATATAGTTTATGGTAATTGCTTAATTATCTTAATAATGAGTGATTTTAGAGAAAAATATCAAGAGACACTTTTTGTAGGAAATTTCATCCTCTAAAAAAAAGGTCCTTTGACATTTTCTCCTAAAATTACTCATTACTGAGATAAATGAGAAATTAACAATAATATTAGTTTTCACTGACAAAATCAATTAATCATCAGATAAAATCGTTTTAATTAACTAACCTTATCATTTGATCTCTCAATAGCCTTGAAATCATCCGAGGAAATGCCAAATAAATTCAAAATTGAGTCAATTTCCTATGGAAATCGAATCCTTACTCAATAATTAATAAATCACAAGAATAATTGCAAAAATAATTAAAAATTTTTTTGTACTCACAGCCCCACGAAAGTCGACATGTTCATGGGCAAACCACAATAAATACATTCTAGATGGTTCACTCATAATTTATTCTCTCAATTTGATAATAATTAACTAATAAATTAAGAAATAAACAACGTAAATTTGTTTGTCACTTGCACGTGGACCTCTGAAAAAAATACCTCGCCATCAGCGCCACAGGCGGCGGAAATCACCAGAAAACCCACCGAATGGGGGGAAAATTTAAAAGAGAATAAATGGAGAAAAAAAACTCGATTTTCAATCATTTTCTGAGTAGTAATGATCCTTGATAGATTTTCTAATGTGTGAATAGGTTTTTGCAATCAATTTTATTAATTAATTTATTAATTTATTGTATTTATTAATTATTCATTATTAAATCAATTAAACGTTATAATTAATTATGATTAATTGATTAATAATTCCACTAGTAATGTAGCAGACTTTAGGTATATGAACTTTGTAAAAAAAGAATAATTATATCAAATTAATTATCTAATTCGTTTATACAAAATGACATTAATTTTCATTAAATTTAATGTAAAAAATGTTCACTGGATGAATTAATTTGATTAATTAATTAATTACTTTTCTCAATACAATCTAAAATAAAGTGGAATGACTGATGAAATGCCATTCAATATAAATTATTAACAAGAATTGTGAATTGATGAAAATGTAAATTATTTAATTTGATTAAATAAATACTTGTTCACTGGCTAAACTGTCGGCAAATGGTGCAACAATTACTCGAGTTGCAAAGTAAAATATTAAACCGAATGTTATGGATATTGGTAAGGCAGGAAGTGCCTTTTTGATGATTGCGAGGAGGAGAAGAGTGAGACACAATCCCTGCAACGAGAGAAAAATTATCAATACAGAATTGAAAATAGTATTCTATGATAATTTTTTTCATTCGGATTGTGGCCAATCAGAGCGCAGTATTCGGATGGAAACAAGAGAATTACACTGACAATTTTTGACAATTTTTGATAATTCCACACTAGCTTTTCAATTATTTTTATAACCAAATAACTGTCAAATATTGTGAGAAGAAAGAGGTGGAACTCTGCACTCTGCTTGGCCAGATCCGAATTAAAAAATAATTCGTCGAATACCACTCGACATTCAAAATTAATCGGATATTTCCCTCATGTTTTCCTGTGTAGCAACAATATGCAACAAAACAATCGGGAAATATCCGATAATTTTGATGGTCTTGTGATATTACTACCGAATATCTCAGGAATGAGTGGGTTTAAAGAAAAATGTTAGAAGACCTTTTTTGTTGGAAATTAAATTCTGCATAAAAACGGTCTTTTGACATTTTTTGTTTGGACGTATGGTTACGGAGATAATCTGAAGAACAGTGTTATCTTCAGATCCTGTTTCCAATCAATTTTCCACAAGTAATTATCGATTTTTTTTTAAAAGTTGGATTCTTACGATCAAAATAGCTACAAAGCAGGCTAGGGTTGTGTTCCAATCTCCATAGCTCGAAGCTTTTCCCACAAGAACACTGTAAAAGATGAAATCTCCAAGTCCAAGTTTAACTCCACGTTCCTCTTCAGGAACTGACACTTGAGACTGATCATGACCAGCTGGAATTCGCTGAACGCAATGGTTCCTGGGGGGTTCCACTGGGTCTCTAACTACCTGAGCTCTCCTGGCACTTCTCTCTCCTTAAAAAATACCCAAAATAATTTCTTTTCAATTAAAACTCGATAAAAATTAATTAGAATTCAATACTAAAGTGAAATTCGAAATGGATTCAATGATTTGGTGAATATCTCGAAAACTAGTGGGTTTAGAGAAAAAATGTAAAAAGACATTTTTTATGGAGAATTAAATTCTCAACAAAAAAGGTCTCTTAACATTTTTCCGTAGACCCAATAGTTTCAGAGATATTTAAAACATTTACTACAAAATTGTTTATTCATTAATTTACCATGATTATTGACCCATTCAGAAGTGAATCCACCCTCCTCCCCCTCTCCAGCAGCGCGCCCACGATTCTGAAGACGTGCAGGTGAGGCTATCCCTTCATTCTCAACAGTGTCATCACTTGCCATTGTTGCTGCTCCAACATATCCAGCATAAGTAATAGTAAAACTGTATAAGATGGTCGATGAGTAGATGAGAGCTGGGAAAATTGGTTCGTTTCGTTCTTGAGCTGTTTCCACGAGAATTCTGAGGGGACCCTTGGGCGTTAATACAGCAATTAAGTCTGGAATAATCAAAATAATTCATAAAAAACCTTTGAAAAACCTAAAACTCTAAATTTCCAAAAACAACATTTATACTATTTTGCAAATATCTTCATAACGAGTGACTTGAACAGAAAATGTCAAAAGACTTTTTTTGTAGCTCTTGAAATTTCCCACAAAAAAAGTCTTTTATAATTTCCTTCTAAAGTCAATAATTACTCAGTTAATTGTTTAGTAACACCTAAAAAGCCAGAAAAACTCACCCCAGATACTGATAACAGCAAGTACTGCCCAAGCAGTCCATTCAGGCAGATACTTGATGAATACCAAAGCCATAAGAGCAGCAATGAATATCAAATAAGCCTGCTGAAGGGCAAGAGGACCCTGCCAGTGAATACAAATCATTCCAACGGCTCCAAAATTCCACAGGATAATTGACAGTGTGATCCAGTCCATTGGAATGTTATAAGCCTTGAGTATCTCTTCAGAGTACAGTGCAGTGAATATGAAGAGTAGCATGAGAGAGCTGACCATCAGCCATCCATGAATAACTTTGTAGAATCTATATTTATATAGAATAATAAGGACAACAGTCATACAAACTATGACACACAAGAGAATGAGGGAATTGGCAGCTGCCTGCCAAAGCATTGTCCCAGTATCGTCAGTGTCATCGTGAAAGGGTGTGTACAGGAGGTAGACATCTTTGGTCGTGTAGAAAGTGATGGAACTTATAGTTGCCACCACCACCAGCATACAGAGAGAAACTGGTACAAAGAGTTTTATCACATGTGCTGCTCCATATTTTAATTCCTCCTCTTCGTCGTCCTGTTGATAGTCTCCTGGATCATTTCCTGGGGGCTGGGGATTGCCTGGAGGTCTTGAGGCACTGAAGAAAGCCGAGGAGCCTGGATTTTCTATCCTAACTTCTGGGAGAGTGTCAACCTGGAGGAAAGAAGGAAATTAGAGGAATTATTGATTTTTGGGAATAACTAAAGAAGGAGTGGGTTGAGAAAAAAATAACACTAATACTTTTTTGACGATAATTTAATTTTGAATAAAAAAGGTCTCTTACTAAATTTTCATTTAGAGCTTCGTTCGAGAGATATTTGCGAAATAATATAGAATTCAATGAATTTGGTTTCTACTCGAGAATATGAAGATTAAGTGATTTTGAAGTTATCTCCAGAAACATTTTTTGTTGGATTTTTTATCAGCTACAAAAAAGGTCTCTTGACATTTTCTTTTAAAATCACTTGTTCTCGAGATTAATGCACAATTGGTAGAGAAAAAATTGTTCACAGGTACCTCTTCACTACCAGATGTCCTCGATTTTCGCTTCTTCCTCTCAGTTACCAAACCGGTACTGTCAGTCCTACTCTCTGCAACGTGGGCGTCCATCAGACTCGTGTACTCGTCCGCAGAATCCGAATCACTGTCATTCATTCAAGTACCTTTATTACAATCAAAGATTGATCATCAAATCCAATATTTTTACTGATGAATAAATCCATTTATCTTCAGAACGAGTGATTCCACGACAAAATGACAAGAGACCTTTTTTGTTCCTTACAAAATTTTCTACAAAAAATGTCTCTTAACATTTTCCCATTAACCCACTCACTCCTGAAAAAATCCACATTCAGCAAAATGTAAAAAACACTTTTTTTGTTACGTTTTATCAATTCTCAAGGAATTTTATCACAATTGGAATGATATGTCATTCCCAACATTTACAACCACCAACAGGATCTCTTCAACGGTCATTAATCGAAGGAAATAGAAGACTTTAAGGGCTATTTACCTTGGAATTCACTTCAGTAGATATGTACAAGTGTCTTAACAGTATTTCTGAACATCCTGATGACTCTGAGAGGAATTTATTGATAAAAAAAACTGTGAAATTATTTATTGTTTGGCCTGTTCAGCTGGCTGACGTCTAACTTTTTTTTCTAGGTTATGAGAAAGAGACTCAATTGATTCTTTCAACTACTCAGAGATGGAGTCACTAATTGAGAACAGTTTGAGGTTATAAAATCCTCAGCGTGTGGCTCCAAAGACTCCAAAATTGTAATTTATCACATAACTATCGACAATGGCAACGTCTTCAACGATGGAGTGCGGTGATTTCCTAGAATTTCAGGTATTTATTCATTAAAAACTCGAAAAGTTCCATTTATTTCTTTTTTTTACTGCAACATGTGAGATCCAAAAATCGAAAAATTTGGTACACCTTATTTCGTTAATATCTCAAAAACTAGTGGGTTCAGCTAAAAATATCATAGGACTTTTTTATAGGAAATTCAATTTTCCACAAAAAATGTCTTTTGATATTTTTCTCTAAATCGCTTCATTTCGAAGATATTTCGAAAATAATGAGGGCCGAATTTGTCTGGAATTAAGAAGATAATAATTCGAAAATGAGGATTTGAAATCATTAATATCTCCGGAAGTAATTAATAGAATCTAATGAGTTTTGTCATATTTTGAAATACATAAAAAGACTTTGAAAGTGGCTAAAATTTTTCTGGGTTATTTACAATAGCTCCTGAGATATCAATAATCGACAAAACTGACTCAAAAATCAGTCAACCCATTCAATCCCTCTCATTATGCAATTATCTCGTTAATGAGTAGTTTCACAGTAAAATGTCAAGAGAGCTTTTTTGTAGCTCATGAAATTTCCCACAAAAATGATCTTCTCATATTTTTCTCTAGGACCTCTCATTACTGAGATAATTGTATAATTAATAATACCTTTACCACAGAATTAATAATAAATTGACGATTAATTAATAATTCACAGGATTCATTACAAAAGATGCGACAGATTGACGACAAAATAGTCTACCTGTTGAACACAACGATACCGACTGAATCATTTAGAGGCCAAGTGGATGCAACAGCAAAGTGCAAGGATTTATTCCATCAAATTCAATCTGGTCACTCACAGCGTGAAATAGCCATTAAAAAGTGTCTAAACACAACTCGAGACAGAGTTAAGAAGTTGAAGGATGAAAAGGACAGTAAACCCAATGATATTGCCCTTTTGAAGACGTTAAGAAAGGAGCAGAACAACTTGAGAATGCTAGAGAATGAATTGAACGTCGAGGAAGTCGTCAAGAGTCGTACGAGCAAAGTCTACCATGAAAAATGTCGTGGGTATTACAAGCCTAGTGAATGAAAATATAATCAGTAAATCTATGATTTTAGACAGACTTTCACATGTTTTCTGGGTCTAGTAGAGATTAATTGGTCCGATAGAAGAATCCATAGTGAAGTGGTTAAATGAAAGATTTTCACTTCATTTGAGATTCGTTTTTGTTGAATATCTTTGAATCTAGAGGAGATATCGAAATTTTTGAAAAAAAAAAAAAAAACATTTTTTATAGAAAAAAATGAGAGCTACAAAAATGGTCATTATGAAAATTCTTCCATCTCCTCTAGATTTGGAGATATTCAATAAAAACTTATTGATCTTTCCACTTCACTATTGAAATAGTAACATTAATTTTTTCTAATTAAATAAACCTCAAGATGATTCTACTGATGATTGTTGATTATTTCTAAAGAATTTTTGCTGCATCAGTGGAAAAGAAAAATAAAACTTGGAAAGTATGAGACAGATTTAACAGTGAAGAGTTGAATTAACTTGCCACTTTTTTTTTTTTTTCTCACTTTATCACTGAATTTTATAGATTTGTTTGCCCTGTATGAAAATTGTTATGATATATTGTAAATACAAACGGATTTTTAAATAATTACTACCATTTTCATGTTGTTATTTATATATTCAGCCTTCAGAATAAATAATTACAAGCTATTCTCTATTGAACAAATTGAGAAAATCCATCATGAGGAACTTGAGACTTCTCTTGTTCATAATCTTGTTCTGCATCGTTGCCGATGCCTGTCAATTATTGACAATGAGGTAAATCGGTTTTTCAAAATACATGAATGACAAAGCGCCGGTAGACGGCCAGCATTATATTATCAATGTAATATTAAGGTATATATTGAAAATATGCAAATTATTGTTCATCCTCTCGGCTCTGAGGTATTCACATTCTGCCTTCCTGGGCCATAATAGACTCGTAGGATGGTGGCAGTGGTTCTGAAGCTAAAAACAAATAGAAAACATATTTGACTTGAATATTGCTAAATCCAGTTTTGTGCTTACCTATTGCTGGGGTATGTATTACAAGTGTTGAAGGACTTGCAGCTGGGGGAACAGAAAACCCCGAATTGTATGAAGAAATTGGCGCTGTGACTGATTTACTTCCAATTTTTATCACATATTCCTTCTCCGTATTGCGATGCCTACAAAATGAGTAATTTTTCCACTGAAAGTAACCAATGTGCTCCTACAATATAACAACTCAGTAGTAAATTGGTAAAACGGTTCAAGTCGATTTTATCCTAGGGTCAGTTTTCAATGAATATTTCAAAATCTGAGGGAGATAGCGAAATTTTCATACAGCTCTTTTTTATAGAGTAAAATGAGAGCTACAAAAAAAGTCCTTATGAAAATGTCTCTATCTCCCATAGATTCGAAGATATCCATCAAAAACCGTTTTACCAATTTTAGCTATTAAACTGTGTGTTACATACCATTCACTCGGGAAGAATTTGACACCAAGGCGATACACAATGTTTATAATACTACAGTGCTGAAGGTCAGAGTGAAAAACTTCTGGTATTTGTAATCCAATTTTTACCCTGGTGTTGCTACGGAATGGCCATCTCTTTACAGCCGATTGTACGATAGTACTGCATAATTTAGTACTACCCTCTGCATGAAACTCTAATATCTAAAGAGAATTATAAATTACTAATATTCAAATTGAAACAATTATTGAGACTCACCTGTTTCAATTGCACTTGTATTCTCATAATTTCCACATTCTTTGAATTAATTTCAACTTGAATAAAAACTTCTAGCTGATCACCAACTTCATAAGTACGCATTGGAATGCCTATGTGACCAACCATGTAGCCTTCACCAAAGTAGGGTATTAAGCAGTAGTAATCTTGATGCACTTGCTCCATAATAGGTGTCTGTGTAAGTAGACACACTATGAAGAAATTTCAAACTAATTATTTTTCATTTTCTACTTACGGATGGTGCTGAGCTCAAGTTGAGAGGAGAGTAGACGGTGAATACAAAATATGTTGTCTCCTTTTCTCCCAATGACATGTCTACTACTGCCTTGATGTTGTATTCAACTTTACCACATTTATGGTTGAAACTGTTGGGAATATTCACTGGTAACGTGAATGTAAAGGGGTAAATGTGTTGTCCTGCAACCAATTCCACTTCTCCACCTAGAAATACATATTTAACAACATAATGAAAAGAGTAACTCTTATTTTTGGATGCAAAACTTACATGAACTACCGACAACATAAATTTCTTCGTTAAAATAATGCTGTTCTTTCGTAAAAACGTTGTTTCTTATTCCACTCTGTATCCAACGAACTCTTGCTCCTCCTTTGAATCTCAATTTGATTCCTAAAAGTTGAAAAATTATTTTAACTTGACTATATTTTATAAATACCCTAGCCATCAGGGAGCATTGAAGGTAAATTCCAGATGTTTTTACTTGCCTCGACATAATTTTGATCTTTTCAATTTCACAAAAACTTGTCCAGTTATGATTTCACCAGGAGCATAAACTGCCAGAGACTTATCTACTCTGATTAAAAAATTGTTTAGTGCCATTATAAATTAATTAATTCTATAAAAATATCTGTAGTTGATATTTTCTGTTATTACTATATAGATTTCGATGCTCTGGGGTGGAGACGATGACGCATAACACAATATGCTGGCCACATCTAATGAGTACGCTGGAGGTATAGTACATACTCTAGTATATACTATTACTCATCGAATATCAGGTATTTCAGTTTTCCAAGATCAAAACAAAAGAATTCCTTATCTCTTCAATAGGTATTTCGTCAGTAAAGTTATTCGACTTTCAAAGGTCATGCTCAAGGATTCTACCCTCTTTGAATTATTGCATTATTATTTTTTGTTGTTATATCGGGATTATTAAAGTAATATAATCATCTCGAGCGTTTTTACTCAACATTCGATGAAAATTCAAGGAAATCGTACATTTTTTCCTTGATATTGCTCTTTCTCTATTTGAAAATTTTCTATCGGTGAAAAGATATTCTTGAAAATTAATAGCTTGATGTGAATAAAAATATATTGAATGTTTTTATCACCTAATACCACGAAGGATTGAGAGATCTTCATGCCTAATATTAATGAAAATGAATAAAGTTGAATGGGCGATTCAAAAATTTATCATCTTCCCTACATTATCGACCAATCGTGAGGAGGAGAATTCTGCCAAAGGGTAAAGAAATTTCCCGCACAGTTTTACCATCTGTAGATAACCATTCCCAGCCTCAAAAAAAAGAACGCGATTTGTGGTGGGGGAAGACGCAGGGGCTCAGTGCCTCGCTCTTTCGTCGCGTCGCCAGTTGGGTGGCAACTGTCAGGCATGCAACAATTTTTACAATTCTTGATGATAATAAATACCCGCGTGTTCACCAACAATACTCACGGAATAAATCATTTTTATACAACAACAAAATAATCATCGATATTCAGCCTAAAAAACATTTTATTAAAATTGTCAAAACATGTGAAGATTGAGACAAATAAATCATCTTATGAGTTGATAGTGAACAGAGTGAAGTGATTGTGCCATCGAGTGGAGGTTTAACATTGTCCTGGGGGTGTGTGGATTATACTTATGCAAGGGGGTTGATAATTACCGAAAATGGTTGCCAAGCATTTCACACAGGGTAAGATGTTTTTAATATTTATTCTGGGGGTTAACTACCACTGATGACCGTCTGTTTACCTTCTATCGATTTTCGGTTTGTTGTTGTGAATTAAAATTAATTAATCGATAATTCAAGTGATTTGATATATTTGGAGTGAATTATTAACTCTGTTATAATTTATAATCAATTTTTATTATTTTCATTTTAGAATTTTTGTTGGATTTTATTTGATCCTGTCTCCCCTATAACATGGGGTGTCGATTAGGGTGGAGTTCCAGGGTGTTTCCTGCACTATCGGAAATTAGACATTTGGACTATATTTATCCATTAGAAGTTTGGTTTATCGAGGAAACTTTTTCGTGCCTCATAGATTCTACTTTTTTTCTCGTTTATTACGAATAACTTTGCAAATAAGGGAGATGGGGGAATGTTCATGAGGATCTTTTTTCTAGCTCTTATTCCGCTCTACAAAAAAGGTCTTGATGAAAATTGTGATATCCCTTCTGGTATTCAAGATATATCGAGAGAACTGTTTCAAGCGTGAAATTGATATTTTGTCCTGATAATTTGGGGTTTTTCTTCCTTCAGGAAGCACTAGAAAATTGTCTAGATTGTTTTAATGGGAGGAGGAGGGTAACATCTGGGGATGAAGGTGGCATTGACCCAAGAGAGGTCCAGACAAATTGGTAGGATGTTTTCTTTTTTATTCATTCGAGTTTCTCTTTCTATTTTTTACCTTTTTCTACCTGAATTTTCCCCTAGAGAGTTGAGGACGTTGGGTCTCACCTCAAATTGGTTCAAATGCGAGGGGAGAGGTTGATAATAATTTTTTGCACAACCAGTACTCACTGGGGCTCACCAGTCTACGATTTAGTACAGTATACCTGTGGACTGATGCAATGCAGAGCGGACGTGACGCGCATTTTTATGATAAATAAAAAATTCAGAGGGTTCTGTCCAATCGGTGAAATTCGATGAATCATTGGTCAATATTCATAGAGTTTTTTTCATCAACAGAAGTGAATTTTTTCAATAAACAAAATTGTTTTTTGAAAAAATTGAAAAAAATCTTCTAATTTTTCAAGTTTTATTTTCAAATTTAAACGTTATCCTGATAATTAGTGATTTTAGGAGAAAATGTCAAGAGACTTTTTTTTTTAGAAAAAAAAAATCCTACAAAAAAGGTCTCTTGACATTTTCTCCTATCCCCACTCATTACGTTGATAATTCAGTAATTAATAAAAAAAAGTCTTCAACAATTCTTGAAATGAAGTGAACGGATAAAAATGTTAGAATTAATATTTTTTTTTTTTTGTTGAATCCTGTTATTTCGATAAATGACGTGCCCCAGTTATGTTGATGGTGTACCAAAGGACAAAAAAATTGTGGGGGAAAAAGGGGAAAAAATAATATTGATGACCTCGGTCTTTATGTAGAACATCCTCCACATGTATTTATTATAAACTCAAACTGTTGATGATTTTTGTCATCACATGATTCTCAAAAATGTGACACAAAGGCATTTTTCATTCCTCAATTGACGGGAAGTCAATTTCTTGGCTTATAAAACGAACGTGACAGGATTATTAATCACGTTTGGAAATATTTTGTCGTTTTTACGTTATTCTTTCATAAATTGAGTTTTTATTCTGTATTTATGGACCACGTGGGCTTGAATGGGACTTTCGAATACGGAAATAATGTTAAAAGTCGATTGACCTCAATTTTTTCCTCCAGTATTTCCCGTTTTTGGGAATATTTTCCCAGCAACTTCATCAATCACTTTCTAAACAATCATTTATCTTGGAAATGAGTGAGTTTTTGAGAAAATATACTCATTACTCACATATTTTCATTATTACAATCCTTAAAAATTCCCAAATCAAGTTTTTGATAAGTATCTCAGAATCTAAGATAGATACAAAAATTTTCATAAGAATCTTTTTTGTAGTTTTGGAATTTTTCTACAAAAAATGCCTCAACAAAAAACCTGTAGTTCCTTAAATTCCAAGATATTATCAAAAAACTGAATTTTTCATAATTTCACTGGTTTATATTTAAAAAAGAGAATTCCTGGAATTGAGATGCTGAGTCATTTCTAGCATTTCGGGCTTCCCTGGAATGTTTTCAACATTGTGCGTCATCCAGGTGAGTAACATGAGTAGTTTCTTGCCCCATTTTCTCACCCGTTCCCTTTCTTTATTCCATTTTATAAATCTCGTTCTTCAATCGATTTACGACGAGGCGTGTAATTACCGGAAAATAGTCAATTAACCTTCTGTAATTAGTTGGTGACGCAAAATGATGGAAATCCGGATGATGTTTAAGGTGTTCCAAGGACTAATTGAGTAAATATTCGGAATTTTTGAAATCAACTCCGATGAAACTTTCGATTTTCTCAGGATCTAGAGGAGATAGCGAAATTGTCATGAGGAATTTTTTTGTACAGAAAATTACGAGCTATTAAAAAGGTCTTTCATCTCCATTAGATTCAAAGATATCAATGAAAAATAACCGTAAAGTAGATAATTGACAAATCGATTACTTTCAAAAATCAGTTTTTTTTGGAATATCTCTAAATCCAAGCGAGATATCAAAATTTTTCAGAAGACCTTTTTTATAGAGCTCCTTCGACTCTACAAAACAGGTCCTCATGAAAATTTCTCCATCTTTGTTAGATTCGGAGATATTTACACAAAAGCAACTGATTTTTTTTTTTTTTTCAATTAAAAACTATTTTAAAAATTCCAAAAAAATCTATCAAATTCTAATTTACAATTTCAGACAATCTACAATATTTTCCAATCATGTTCTCACATTTTTGTCACGTATTTAAACCCTTAATGGTAAGATAAATAAGAGGTTTAATTGTTTGGGGGAATTTTGAGGATTTATCGTGGCGCACGTGTCGTTTAAATGTGGGGAATGAGGGTGAAATGTGCCCCCAAGTAGTTGTTGAGATGTATACAACAAGGGTTTTCAGAAATAAAAATTAAACGAAGAGGGAAAGGTTTTATTTGTCACGATTGTCTGCATCATGGAAAGGGTTGAGGGTAAGAGACACTGGTTTTTCTGTTCTCTTCTGTTTTATTTTTATCTTCTCCTCTCCCCTCCACCCTCCTACGCACTTCTCCGTATTATCGCACACGCTCCAAATATCAACAGAGGTAGAATTCAGAGATATCCTGGGAAAATGTGGAGAAGATATATTATTCAATTGAAAAACCATTTTTTAAATTTTCAATTTTCTCGAGAATGAGTGATGTTAGGAGAAAATTACAAAGAACTTTTTTTTTAGAAAATTGAATCCTCCACAAAAAATGTCTCTTGACATTTTCTCCTAAAATGATTCATTAACGAGATAATTCCCTAATTACAATGAAACTCTATGAAAATGAAAATTCTCTCTCAATTTTTGATGAATATCTCAGATTCTAAAGGAGATGGCGGAATTTTTATAAGGACCTTTTTTGTAGCTCTCGATTTTATTTACAAAAAAGGTCTCTATGGAAATTTTTCCAACTCTATTGGATTCCGAGATATACATCGAAAACCGATTGCATAACGTAAATTTGCTTGTTTTCACTATTGAATTATTAAAAGCTGTATGATATAAGTACATACTTGTAGATGCAGGATGCAGTACGTCCCAGACTTGAATTCATTCTCCCCGCATTTTAGGAGAATGTGGTTGAGGGAAATTGAATTAATGCCGATTTTTTCATGAGCAAAATTGAGGGAATCCTTCACATTTCAAGGGATATTAAATTTTAAATAGTTTCAAGATTAATTGTCTCGTTATGAGTGATCCCATGAATTTAATTTGAACTTCTTCCATCGCATTTTAAATTCAATGTGATGAAATGGTATTTTTAAGCAAATTATCCATTCATTTACGATTTTTAATAACAAATTCCTCATGATAAATCTAGAATTTCAAAGTGTACGTGAGTCTTTAGTGAATATATTTGAATCCAAAGGAGATAGCAAAATCTTCATGGAAACCTTTTTTGTAGAGTAAAATGAGAGCTACAAAAAAGGTCCTTATGAAAATGTCCCTATCTCTCATAGATTCAGAGATATTCATCAAAAAGTGACCCTAGGATGAAATGGACTTGAACCAATTCACTACTAAAATATCAAAAAGAGATTTTATTTCGTCTTTAACAGTTGGCGAGTGATGTTCTTTTCTGTTGTTGTTGTTGTATACCTGGCCGCCTTGTGAGGGGACACCTGTCCCCAGAAACTCTACCTAAATTTCCATACAGCGGGTCACGATTGAACAACAAAAAGGGTCTGTCATAATTTTTTTTTTTTTCTGTTTGTCATCAAATCCTTCGATTAAATAATATTCATTGCCTCCCCCAACATGTCATTCAATTCAATTGAAAAGAGTCACGAGACCCAAACAATGAAATGAATTAATGACTATAATTAAATTAACATTAATTGGAATTACCGGCAAAAAAAATTGTGAACAAAAAGTAGAATTTGTTGTAAATTATTGAATTATCTCGGGATTGAGAGGTTTCATGAGAAAATGTCAAGAGACATTTTTTGTAGATAACTTTTTTATCTACAAAAAAGGTCTGTTGACATTTTTTCATTAAATCACTCATTACCGAGATAATTAATTAGTGAATTGGTAAAAATGTTTAAGTCAATTTCATCCTGGTGTCAGTTTTTGATGAATATCTCGGAATCTAAGGGAGATAGCGAAATTTTCGTTATAACCTTTTTTGTCGAGTAAAATGAGAGTTACAAAAAAGGTTCTGATAAAAATGTCTCTATCTCCCATAGATTCAGAGATATCCATCAAAAACTGATGCTAGGATGAAATTGGATTCATTCTCACAATTAAATTAAAAGCTGTGATTATTTATAAGAAGGAAAATGTGAAAAAAATTATTTTTCCAAAGTTGGTCAAGGCCTTTCCGTATTTGTTAATGATTCTCATGTACTTTAGACACGCGAGAAACTTCAGAATGACAGAATAAACGGACAGAAAATTGTAAAATTGATAAAACATGGTGGAAACACATCACAAACGTAATTGGAGATTCACGCGAATGAGAAATTTTTTTTTCTAGTTTATTTGCTGTATCAATCCAGCGCTTCCTTGATTTTCCAATCTCACTTGCTATTTTTGCAGTTCCTTTGATTCGTTAATTAAATGTGCTTTTTAGAAATAAATGAATCAAATTCATAGTAAAAGGATTTTGCTAGTTTCATTTTTGTGAATAACTCCTGAGGGATGAGGATTTGAGAAAAATGTCAAAGAGACATTTTTTGTGGAGAATTAAATTCTCTATAAAGAAGATATTTTGTCATTTTCTCCTAAGATCACTCATTACCGAGATAATTAGTAATTAATTCATTTTTCATATTTTTTAATTCTAAAAAAACAAAATCTTCATATTTCCTATGATATTTCCTTGAGGAAGGGGTTAATAAAAAAAACGTCAAGAGACCTTTTTTGTAGAGAAATTTATGCCCTACAAAAAATGTCTTTTGACATTTTTCCGTAAATACGGTAATTTCAGAGATATTCGCTGAATAATGCAAATGAATTTTCATTGATTCTCTGCAAAAGAGTTTTCTCGCATTTTGTTTTTGTTTCATAAATCGAGCCTATCTTTTCTGTGAAATTCCCGGTCACCCGTGGTCTCCGGAAACGGATACAGTAGATCCAAGAGGCGTGATAAGCAAACCACCAAGCTCGGAGATAAAGATGGGGCACGAAATGAATGAATGACAAAAAAAATGTTCTCGCAAAAAAAATCATAATGAAAAGTTAAAAAACATTGAAGGGAGGTTCTGAGATTTGAATGCAAACTCGACGCATCAGCGGAAATATTCACACTCCCTTTGAGGTTTTTACATCGTGAGAATGAACGACGAATAACTATTGTGTGTGCATAAATTAAAATAAAAGAATTTGTGGGAATAAAACAATTTTTTTTTTTTATTGAGACAATATCTCCGAAACTGTTGAATTTAGCAAGAAAAGTGATAAGACCTTTTTTCTAGCCCATGAAATTCTCTACAAAAAAGGTCTCTTGACATTTTCCCCTAAACCTGATAGGTCCAGAGTTATCATCGAAACAATTTGAAATATTTTTTTTCACTTCTAGAATTAATTTGTTGATATCCATAATTTATTAATATTTTCATTTTTTTCAGAATTTAATTACCTCAGACTTTTCCAAGTATTTTATAAGATCAGGAAGAAGGTAGAAGGATTCGAATAGGAGTGAATAAATCGTAAAATCTGAAATTTGAAGGCATCAGCAGGAAATGTCCTTGAATCGTTCATACAAATGCAACGTTGATCCGATGGCAGCTGTCGAGCGTGGTTTCAGCCGCAGGTGCATGCGAAATATCCAGATACACCTGCGGCCTCCCCAATTCTCTATTTATCAAGCAACAAAATTAATTTCACTGTAACAATTTTCTAATAATTCATTTTTATTTTTTTATTCTTGTTCCAGGCTCCAGTCCAGAGTCCGGTGTACCGGACATGACTGTCATCAGTGACATCGATGAAATAGGAATAAATAGAAATTTACAAGTTCGATATGGACGAGATCAAATATACGTATCCTTTTTATTAAAAGATAAAATTAAAGAGAAAATAAAAAAATCAGTTGATTCAATTATCGCATTATCTCGGTAATGAGTGATTTTAGGAGAAAATGTCAAAAGATATTTTTTCAAGAGAATTTAATTTTCTACAAAAAATGTCTTTTGATATTTTCCCTTAAAATTACTCAGTCACGAGATAAATGCTAAATTGAGGAGAAATTTCTTCTCGAGGAATTCTTAAAAATTGAGGGATTCTAGAATAAATAAAAAAAAATGTTCTCATCATAATGAACACAACGTGAAAAGCCACAGACAATAACACATGAAGAGAGCAACATCCGTACAAAAAAAAATGTCAAAAATACAATGGAAAATTGAAACAAAACCAAGTGACGTTGAATATGAATTTTGGTTTGGGGTGAGGTTGGCATCTCCCGGGGGCTAGTGACGGGTTGCCATGGCGACATATTTTCCCGCAGTCAGCTGGTAGTATCACCCTTCTTCACTCTGCACCAGACCCCATTCATCTAAACCGAGTTTTTGTCAAAAACCCACGACCGAGCGACCGACTGAGCATCAAAAGATGACGACAACACTCATTCCACTTTATCCATTCTTTTTACTTCACTTCCTCGCTGGATTATGTAATCCAGGTGATAATAGGGGATTATTGAGTCAGGTTTCTTATCAAGCATTATTAATGCACCACTGGGTTCATTGGCCATCAGCCGACATTGTGTTGAAGATTAGTTTATTTAGGACAGTGTCAATTGATTTTCTGGATTATCTCGGTACTGAGGGCTTCTAGAGAAAAATGTCAAGAGACACTTTTTGTAGAGAATTTTGTGAGCTACAAAAATGGTCTTTTGACATTTTATCATGGAACCACTCGTAAACGAGATAAACTTACAATGTTGAAGTTGGAAAATTGTTAGTTGATGGGTGGCATTGAGGTTGTTGGTGGATTAACTCGGCAATGACGAGTTTTGAGGAAAAATGTTGAGAGACACTTTGTGTAGAGAATTTTGTGAGCTATAAAAAAGGTCTCCTGACATTTTTCTCTAAAATCAGTGATTCTCGAGATAAACACATGATTAACAAAAATTTTGTATTCCTCAAACTCATTTTTCATTCTTGGCAATTTCCTTCAGGCAAAATATAATGGATTATTTAGAGACACTAATGAGGTAATTCCTGATTCATTTGTGTAATTTTGAGAGACATAAATGAGTGTAGCAGATGCAGAATTTCCTGGTTACGTGTAGAAACTCGTGTGGGACGATAATGGGAATTTGGAGTGAGGAAATAGTGACGTGAAAGTGTGGGATCAGACTCGAAGGGAGAATTTTTATTACCAACTAAAGTTTAAGTTCTTCATGTTCTCATAAAGAGGGTGAGACAGAGATGTTCACGCCTACGAGATAATGATTTATTTTGGTTTTAAAATAAGAAAAAAATGTTATTTTAACTATTTCACAGATTTGAATAATTCCTAAACTAGTGAGTCTATCAAAAAATGTCAAGAGACCTTTTTTCTAGAGAATTTTATGATCTACAACAAAGGTCTCTTGATATTTTTTTCAACAGTCTATGGCTATCGAGATAATTCAATAAACAACCGTCAAAATCTCAATTTTTTCATTAAGATCTAATTATTTCTCAATTACTCGATTATCAAGGAAATCAGTGATTCTACGAAGAAATATCAGAAGATCTTTTTCATAGAAAATTTAATTCTCTACAAATAAGGTCTCTTGACTTTTTCTTCTAACTTCACTCATTACTGAGATAATAGAACAATTAACAAGTTAAATCATTCCAATTCAAAACTATTCGCAGACTCCTCTGGATTTTGGGGTAGTTTGATTGATTAAACATTAAGAAAATATTTCTTTATTCAGTGAATCATCCCTGAAATTGCCGTCTCTTGGTAAACTCACAGATTCGATTACCATTAGTCACTCTCGATACTCTGGAGGTTACGATCCCCCGGTTCCACCGCTATCCTGAGAGTTGGGGTGTGGAGTTAACTCGATATTAGGGAATGTATGGATTTCCAGCGAGAGGGTGAGGTCGATTTGACACGATTACGGATGAATGTTGTATATGACTATCGAAAGAAACCTAGAGAATGCCTTCTGACTCAAATCTACGAGAATTTCAATCAAAAGTAACGAAAAAGGATCAATTTATTTCACATTGAGAGTAGTTTTCAGAGAATATATCGAAATCCAAGCGAGATAACAAAATTTTTATGAGGAACTTTTTGGTAGCTCTCAATTTTCTCTACAAAAAATGTCCTCATAAAAATTGTTCCAACTCCCTTAGATTCCAAGATATTCAACAAAAATTCACTCGAGGATTGAAATGAAAAATATTTATTTGATTTCAAAAACAGTTTTTTGAATATATCTCGTAATCCAAGCTAGATATCAGAATTTTTGAGAGAATATTTTTTGTAGCGCTTGGATTTCTGAACAAAAAATATTCCATCGAAAATTGTTCTATCTCTTCTTGTTACAAAGTTATTCACAAAAATCTTTAATGTAATGTTCAGTTTTTTCAAAAAATCGAATGGAGAGTTTTACTGACCTCCTAAAAGGTATAGGATATCACTATTGACAGTATTTAACCGGGTGTCCGGAAATTAGGGTACAAAAGGGAAGAAAAAAGATGTGGAAACATGAGACGAGGGTAAACAAAATCACTATAGACAAAAAAATGAAAGATTAATCGATTTCAGCTCGAGATCAGTTTTCCAATAAACGAATTCCCTCAGTATTTCGAAAATATCTCATAAACTGAGGACTTTATCAAAATTCATCAAGAGACCTTTTTCTTAGAGAATTTAATTTCCTACAAAAAAGGTCTCTTGACATTTTCTTTCAAATCCAATAGTTTCCGAGATATCAACAAAATATTATTAATTTTCTACAAAATTTGACTATTTAATCGTATTTATTAATCAAAATTAATCAAAAAATGAGTTTTAATGTGGAAAAAGCTCATGAGGACATGAACACATAATTAAGCATAATTATATGATTTTTTTAAAGGTGAAAATCTGAGGTTTTTTTGGGATATTTGAGCGAATTTGATTGAGACCAGAAATGGCCAGTCTGTTGTTCAGTTTGGCAAACCTCTCGAGTCTCTCCTCCCCGACCCTTTAGCGATCACTCGCGGTGACGGTTATGTATATGGGTGTATTACCCCCTTGCTGACGATACGCCAGTGACTCATCGTCGCTGTATTATGGGGTTGGCCCATCAATGTTGCGAATGAGAGAGAGAGGACAACAGTTAAAGTGACGTCACACTTAGGCACCCCACCGTGTATAACACTGTACCGTTGGGTAATACCCAAGTTATATTATGCAGAAGGGGAGAATGCAAAAGTCCTGGGGCTAAATGTCCAATTTTCATTGGAAAGAATTTCTCATTCACCCTGGAAACACGAAAAAACAAAACATTGACAATTTTTTTTTTCAGTTTCAGAGATTGCTTTAGAAATATCTTGGAAACTAACGGGTTTTTGGGGAAATGTTAAGAGACATTATTTGTAGGAAATTTCGTTATTTACAAAAAAGGTCTCTTGACACTTTATCATTAACTCGCTCATTTTCGAGATAATCAGTTGACAAAAGAAATGAACAAGAATTATTTCATTCTTCCCTTGATTTTGCCAGTCATTGATTTAATTGTTTAATTATTTTGATAATGGGGGATTTTGGGAGAAAATATCAAGAGACATTTTTTGTTGGAAATTTTCTTATCTACAAAAAAGGTCACTTGACATTTGTTCGTAGAACCACTCGTTTTCTAGATAAACACCTAATTAACAGAAAAAATTAATAAACAACTAAAATTTTTTCTCCAGTCAACAATTGATTGTTTAATGTAAATGTTTTGCTGCCTTTAATGAATATTCCTTAACAAATATCAAAACAGACATACACAGGATCGATTTTGGTGGCAGTCAATCCATACAAAGAGGTCGATGTCTACACAATGGTGAGTAAATAAACTCTGAAACTCATTTAAAGACTTGAGAAGAACTCATATGGCACCGGAAGTGCGTACACTGAATTAATAATGAGTTTTCCTGAGACGTGTCACTCGTGTCCATCTCTTACGTCCAATCCTTGAAACAAATATTGATTTAATGAACAATTTACTTCAAATCAACGGATTTAAAAAATTGTGAATCTTCCAATTTTGTCAATAATGCCGATATCTCGGTAATCACTGGTTTTAGGAGGAAATGTCAAGAGACCTTTTTTGTAGAAATGGAAATTTCAAACAAAAATTGCCTTCTGACATTTTCTCGTAGAATCATCCAGTAATGAGATAATGACTTTAGTTATTACTGGATCATTACTGGATGACAATATTTTCATCAAAGGTTTTATTGACGTAATTATAATTATCAAATTATCTGGTTAATGAGTCATTTTAGGGGAAAATGTCAAGAGACCTTTTTTGTAGCCCGCAAAATTCTCCACAAAAAGTGTCTCTTGACATTTACTTCTAAAACCACTCATCACCTAGATAAACCCATAAATACAAAAACAACAAAATCCTCGTCAGATTTCACCTTTAAAAAACATCATTCTATCTAGATGAAATCATCAAAAAAATATCCAGCAATGGAGGTACAATTTAATTCACAAACGAACCGATTGGATGGATCGATCAGAGTCTCATTTTCTCTATGAAAAATTAAAATGAAAGAGGAAGAGAATTTAAAAAAAAAGGAATAAAAATACTTCTGTGTGTATTTGCCATGAAAACAGGAAGCGGAAGTGTGACAATGAGCTTTCGTGCACCAGGATTATATTGCTTTCTAGGTCGAGAAATCTTGAGGTATGAATTTCCCGGTTACACATATACATGAACAAATTTTCTGTGAAGCTATTGGGAGGAAAACTCGTGGGAATAGTGTGAGTGAGCACGAGAGCCCTTGGGGTAAAAATTACAAAAGAAGAGGATGAAGAAAATTCTCGGGAGTGAATGTCCTCAAGGGTTTCCAACCCAGGATCTTTTTTTTTTGGGGGGGGGGGGGGGTAAATTATAATTGTGTATTCATTAAAACTGAGCGAAATTAATGTTCCAGAATTATTCTTGTTCTATTCAACAGATTTATTTTGCTCACATTTCGGGAACGAGTAATTTGAGAAGAAAATGTCAGGAGACCTTTTTTGTAAAGCGGAAAATTCTCTAAAAAAAGGTCTCTTGACAAATTTTGATAAACACACTGATTTCAGAGATATTCACGGAATAATTGTGGTGGACGTTTAAATTCAGGAGTTTATTGATGAAAAAAAGGTCCAGTTTATTATTTGAATATCTCAAAATCTATTGATTTTATCAAAAATTGTTGAGATACTTTTTTGGAGGTTGGGAAATTATAGAGAAAAAATTACTCTTTGTATTTTACTTTAAAGCTGATATTTACCAAGTGAGAATGAATTTTCTCAAGACAAAACGATCAACAGCTCCCTCAAAGGAACTTGTGCTTTGTACATAGATTCACATTTATTATCATTTGTTTATTTCCGTGCAACGAGGCCACGTGCATCCGTCCATTAGCCTCTGTCGTCTGTTGAACCGAGGTAAGAGAGGACAAGGGCGATACGATAACTGAGGGGTTGCAGCCTCGTAGATATTTCTGGACACGAGAGATTAGTGGTAAAAATGTCTTGACAATCTTCGTAGACTCCATTAACTAATAAAGACTAAGAAAACGAGTATTATCTTGACAACGAGAGATTTTAGAGAAAAATGTCAAGAGACATTTTTTCTTGAAAATTTCCTTCTCTAAAAAAAAGGTTTCTTGACATTTTCTCCTAACGTGACTTGTGAACAAGATAAATGAACAATTACTAAAAAATCTAAGCTGACTTATTGCACCATCGACTCTATCACTTTTTTATTAATATGCAATTATCTCAATAACGAGTGATTTTAGAGAAAAATGTTAAGAGACATTAATTGTTGGGAATTCTCTTCTCTACAAAAAAGGTCTCTTGACATTTCCTCTTAAAATCCTCCATTCAAAAGATATTTCTAATAAACAAAAACATCAAATTTAATTTACTACTTTGCTGAAGACATAATAAGAATAATTTTGATATTGAAGTTGTCATCCGTTGGATCACTGGTATTTGATGTATCTTATTCGGGCAAACTCTGAAAGACGAGATGATGAAACGGGGAAAGTGAAAGGCCAGAGAGTGCCATGACCCTTGGGGCTGTTCCAGGAGATCAAAGAGACGTCGTTACCATTTTTTTGGCCATTGACAGCTTTCATTGAATCTAATAGATCATCATTATTCCCCTAAAAATGAAGATGAATCTATTTTTAAAAATTTTTAGGTTTTAAATTCGATTTTAATTGATTTGGTGATCCATTCAATTTCATCGAGTTGATGCAATGGAAATAAAGGGTGAACATCAGGAGGTAGAAAGGGCGGATGGTGGAGCGGTGCACGCCCCTGCGTATTGATCGTTTCGGAGCGCACGTTGGAGCCGTTGTCGAGGGCTCAGTTCCTCGTTTCAACTCATCGTTTCTCCTTCACTCCTTTTTTTCATCATTTTTTAGGATTTTTTTTACGATTGAATTCGACGAGTCTGACTTGGTTGGATATAATAGACTCCTTGTCAAGGAGAGTTCACTGGATTTTAGTTGGGAAAGGAAAATAAAAGATTTTCTGCTCAATTGGAAGACCTTTTTCCCGTCATTTTTGATAAACTTGCTCAAATTGGCGATTACGTTTGAGTAATCCGAGGATTATTTCGTGAATGAGTAGATTGAGAAGAAAATGTCAAGAGACATTTTTTTTAGAAAATTTCATCCCCCACAAAAAAGGTCTTCTGTCATTTTTTTGTTATCACAATGCATTCTCTTGATAATAACGTAACAACGAAAAATATTGAATTTTACTTGATTCAAATTTTATCAACTTGATTATCTCGAGTATGAGGAGGTTTATGAGAAAATATCAAGAGATCTTTTTTGTAGATAATTGAATTCTCTACAAAAAAAATTTTTTGATAATTTTTTCTAAAATCACTCATTACCGAGATAATTCAACAATAAATAAAAAAATGAAGGATAAATAAATTGAATTCCATTTGATTAAATTCCTCTGTGTAAATCTATGAGAATTTATTCACTCTGTGAGCCAAGAGACGATCAAATCATCCATGAGTATGAATTCATCCATGATAATCGTTTTCATCCCTCAGCTAGTAACGAGGTATGACCCAGTAAGGAAATAGGCCGTGGCTTTTGCCCTCATCCCACCTTCAACGGTCGACGACATACGAGTTCTGAAGTCGGAGGGTTTCATCACTGAGTGACGACAAGAGGGCATACCGCTAGAAGAAATGAGAAGGGTGGGAGAGTTTTGCACTCTTGAGCTATCCCACTGTGACACTCCTGGGGTGCGTCGACGTGAATTGAGGACGATACTCTGGGATATTATCGGTATCTATCTGGATCATGAAAAAAGGTCTCAAGTTTTTTGAAGATATCTGGAAATCTGTGGGACATAACGAAATTTTTGATAAGTCCTTTTTTGTAGAATTTGTTAATAGCTACAAAAAAGGTCTCTATGAAAATTTGTCTATTTTTGGTAGATTTCAAGATATTCAACGAATATTCTTGAGACTAATCGTGAAAAATGATCGATGGGTTTATGCATTGATTATTATTTTTTTAATATCTTTGAAACTAGTGGGTTTAGAGAAAAATGTCATAAAATATTTTTTATAGATCATAAAATTCTTTATAAAAAAGGTCCTCTAATGTTTTCTGCTGTTATCACTCGTTATCAAGATAATTTAATATATGATAATGAAAACATCAGAGGATGATTTTTTTTTTATCAATTAAGAATAATGACAGAATCGAAATCAATGGGAATAGTTTTTTTTTTCATTCAGTTGGAGGATTATCAGTGAATTGTGAGCACAAATGACCCAGAAATAATTGGATCGAGGATATCTAGAGCACATGAAAGCCCAAAACCGGTATTTTAAAGAAATTCGACAGAAATGGAGAAAATAGAGCGAAAATATCTCGATCGTTTGCTAAATCAGACAACGAAGGATGAGGGTCATTAGTCTAAAGGTCACACTGAGAATATATCACAAACTGACGAGAATATCGCCTATAGGATTTGATATAGAATTCGTCTCCAATCATCTGCTGTTTAAAACTGAATAATTCAGACATCACTCTGTTATTAAACACGTATTTATCTCGAGAATGGGTGATTTTAGGGCAAAATATTAGAAAATCTTTTTTGTAGAGAATTTAATTTCCTACAAAAAAGGTCTTTTGACATTTTGTCCTCAAACCCTTCTGCATCGTGATAATTTCGATAAAAACTTGAAATATCGATTTATCAAGTTTTACAATCTCATAAATAATGATTATTCTCGATGATTAATTATGAATAACACGTCGACAGAGTGTAATTGGACCGAGTGAATAGTCTGACTGCAATCATTGTTATACCACTGCACTCCAATGCACCAAATCCCCTGGAGAATCCCTGGAAAACGTTCAGAGCCATGCGAGATATCGAATAACTCAATTAATCCGGGTTAGTAGAGTATTTCCCCCGAGACATGAAGGAGGTTAAGGGAAATAAGCCCAATGGCACTTGACACTTCCCTTCTGCAAGAATTAAAAGAGGGAAAAGAGTCTCAACCCTTCTATTCGAGATACATGCATTAATGCATTGTTTCAGTGCAATGAGAAATTTTTGAAATTACAATTTTTCATTCTTTCGGGAATATCTCTAAAATGAAGGGGTTCTTCGTAAAATGTTAAAGGACCTTTTTTGTAGAGATTTTCACGATGTACAAAAAAGGTCTCTTAACATTTTTTGATAATCCAAGAACTTTGGGAGATATTTGCAATATAAGTTGTGGTAAAATTTTTGGAATTTTGAATTATTCAGTTTTTTAATGATTTATAACATGATTATGGTCATTGTTACAGGAGCACGTGCACAGATATCATGGCCAGAAGATGGGATCCCTGGAGCCCCACGTGTTCGCCCTGGCTGAGGCTGCATATCGGTCACTCCAGGACACCGAGAGCAATCAGTCTTGTGTTATTTCTGGGGAGAGTGGAGCTGGCAAGACTGAAACTACAAAATTTATACTACAATATTTGTGCTCGATTACGAGTAATGTTGATACTTGGGTGGAGCAACAAATTCTAGAAGCTAACACGATTTTAGAAGCTTTTGGTGAGATAATAATTCAAAAATTTATCAATTTTTCATTTTACCAAAGAAATTTCATGGATTTAAGCCAGAAGAATACATTTTTTGTTAATTTTCAAAAAGACCTTTTTTGTAGAGAAAATCAAGAGCTACAAAAAAGGTCTCTACAAGAAATTGCCTATATACCTCAGATTTCAGGATAATTAAAAAAAAAAGGATAAAAAAATCAAATTAATAACCTATTAAAATGAAATTACTCATTTATCTCAAGAATGAGTGGTTTTAGAAGAAAATATCAAGACATCTTTTTTGTAGCTTGCAAAATTTTTCACAAAAAAGTCCTCTTGACATTTCTCCCTAAAATCACTCATTCCCAAGATAATCCCCCTCATTCTAATCTCTTGTGTCTCTCACCCCCCAGGAAACGCAAAAACAGTACGCAACGACAACTCCTCTCGCTTTGGCAAATTCATGCAAGTCTGCTTCGACTCAAAATGGATGATCAAGGGTTGTATAATCCAGGACTACCTTCTGGAGCAATCCCGGATAACCTTCCAGAGTCCTGGAGAACGTAATTACCACGTGTTTTATCAACTTGTCGAGGGTGCAACTAGAGACAAAGAATTTGCCTCACAATACAAACTTTTACCAGCCTCAAAATACAAGTATCTCAATCAATCAGGCTGTATAAAACTCGATGGAATATCAGAGAACAAGAAGCTCGATGCACTACGTCTTGCCTTTAACGTTCTCCAGGTACCTTCCGAGATGTGTGAAGGTATTTATCGTGTACTATCAGCTATATTGTGGCTGGGAAATCTTAATTTTCAAGACGTCGATGGTGAACGTTGTGAATTAACTAAAGAGGATATTGAAATTATTGATACTGTTGCACCACTCTTGGGTCTCCAGCCAGAGGATTTAACTAAAGTTGTACTTGTGAGGCAAATTAATGTACGTGGAAATATCACAGAGATACCTCTCAAGGTACAAGAGGCCAGAGAGAATAGACATGCTATGGCAAAAGCTCTATATTCAAGAACATTTGCATGGTTAATTAATCATATTAATAATTGCACAAATCCTGGACAAGATTCATCGAGATTTCTTGGGGTTCTTGATATTTTTGGTTTTGAAAATTTTTCTGTTAATTCATTTGAACAGCTCTGTATCAATTATACTAATGAAAAATTGCATAAATTTTTTAATCATTATGTTTTTGCTATTGAACAAGAATTGTATAAATTGGAGGAAATTCAGTATTCGCATATCACATTTACTGATAATACACTTTGTCTTGAGCTCATTGAAAAACCACCTAGATGTGTACTCAAACTATTGACTGAACAGTGTCACATGCCCAAGGGATCGGACACTGCTTATTTGACTAATCTACACTCTGAATTTGAGGGACATAATTGTTATGTCAAGGGAGATGACAGGAGAAAGTGGGAGAAAGAGTTTGGGTGAGTTTTTTTTTTAATGGATTTAGAGGGGTTTTAGGGGATAATGGAGGAGACATTTTTTGTGGGGAATTTTGAGATCTACAAAAAAGGTCTCTTGACATTTTACTCTAAAATCACTCGCTATTGAGATAATTGAAAAATTTCAGTTGAGATTTCTAAAATTTTGGAAAATTCAATTACAGTATTTATTATTTATGTGATTATCTCGATAATAATTGGTTTTATGGAAAAATGTCAAGAGACCTATTTTTTAGATGAGAAAATTTACTATAAAAAAGGTATTATCTCATTTTCCTCTAAATCCATTAGTTTCTGAGTTATCCAAGAAATAATCTCAATTCCTGATAAATCAATTAAATTCATCTTGCAGACTAAAACATTATGCTGGTGCTGTCACATACACAGTCCAGGGTTTTGTGGACAAGAACAGAGATGTGCAGCAGGACGTATTCTTCGACTTTATGTCAAGGAGTACAAATGAATTTGTTCAAGAAATTACAGTTTATCAGGATCTTTTGGGTTGCACTGTGGCTAGAGCATCTGGTAGTACTGCAACCATGTCCAGGGGTACGACAAAAGGTAAACCAACACTTTGTGACTCCTTCAGACATCAACTTCAGGCACTTGTGGACGTTCTCCAAGCGACAACACCCTGGTACGCCAGATGTATCAAGCCAAATATGGATAAATCAGCTGATCATTACGACGAAAAACTTGTTCTTGATCAATTGAGGTATCTGGGGATGCTGGACATAATCAGAATCAGAAAGGAAGGTTTTCCCATTCATCTGCAGTTCTCAGACTTTGTTGCTAGGTACAGATGTCTTGTTAAAGGCAGAACTATGCTACCAAAGGATGACAGAGAGGCAACAAGATGTTTAATCAAGAGTCAGGGCATTCAGGAGACTGAGTGGCAGATTGGCAGGACCAAAGTCTTCCTCAGGAGCTATGTACACGAGCCTTTGGAGGATTTGAGAAATAAATTGGTTACGTGCAATGCTGTTATTATTCAAAAGATTTGGAGGGCTTATGTTGTGAGAAAAGGTGAATATTTGGTGATTATTTCATAAATATTTCTGGAATTAGTGGGTTTAGAGGGAAATGTCACGAGACTTTTTTTGTAGATCTCAAAATTTTTCACAAAAAAGGTCTCTTGAAATTTTATCCTAAACCCCTTCCCTCCAGAGATATTCACAAAACAATCTACAAATTTCATAAATAATTTTTTTTTTCTTTCTGAAATTAAGTCTCAATAATTTTTAATCTGTTCATTGCCTTGTGTAGACTATCGACGTACCCGTGAAGCAGCCTTAAAAGTTCAGCACGCATATCGGGGCTGGAAGCTTCGTATTATGTTCATAAGAAAACGTCGAGCAGCAATTGTCATTCAATCTCATCTTCGTGGAGTATTTGCTCGAGAGGTTGCAACAGCTCTTCGTGAAATGCGTCGAGTTGACGAGGAGATGAGAAAACGTGAGCGTATGGAGGAAGAGAGACGTCTCATGGAGGATAAAAAAGCTCTCGAGGATAGTCAAAGGTATGAATGCCCTCTCATTCAAACATCTTACATAACTTTTTTACTCAATGAGGATAAGAAAATATTATCCTTTGTGCTTTATAGCGTTCAGTACAATGGTATTGTTGGGATGGAGCCTGGGTGAGTCACAGTCGATGCACTTTAATACGGGCACTGCAATAACAATGCTAATTTAATTATAAATGCTTCAGCAATTATTATCCATCTGATTTGGAAATTATTTTGAAAATATCTTGGAAACGAGGGAGTTTAGAGAAAAATGTCAAGAGACATTTTTTATCGAGAATTTTATCATCTATAAAAAAGATCTCTTGACATTATTTTCATAAATTCACTAGTTTAAGAGATATCTATGAAATTCTCTGTAGAAGATGGTTTTGACACTTGAAAATATTTTGTCAGGCTATTTTGAAATTATCTCAGAATTGAAGAGAGTTAGAGAAAAATGTCAAAAGACCTTTTATAGGGAATTAAATTCTCCACAAAAAAGGTCTTTTGACATTTTTCCTCAAATCCACTCTTTCCTTCGATATTCCCCAAAAAACTATGGAAAACCTTTGTATTCATATTTTCTCTCATCTCTTCCAGAAAAGCGCAAGAAGAAATAGCAGCCCTATCCCAAATGGCAGAGCAGTTAAACTCAAAAATGGCAACAACAGAGCTACAATCAGTCGACCTGGACAACCTCTTCTCCTTTCTCTCCGATGTACAAGCAACAAAAACCCACCAAACAATCGAAGAACTTGGTGAACAGATGGAAGAACTAGTTGAGGATCTTGATGCCGAGTTGGAGAGTGTTATTCAACTTGAGATGGAGATGATAGCAAAATCAGACTCGAAAATGTCTAATTTAAATTCTCCAGAGGCTAGAAATGGCACTAGTGGGGGCAAAATGGGTCCTCCAAGTCTTCCAGAACCTACATGCCCACCACCCCCACCTCCACCACCTCCACTCCCCTCAAATGGACAGATAATTGACTCGAATGAGCCAATTTATGAGTCTGTACTACCCAGAGATGATAATGAAGTGAATACACAAATTTTCATCAATGGGCACACAAATCAGACCAATGGAGAGACATGTCCATCACCCCCACCAGTTCCCACAATGAAAATAATCAAGGAATCAGTGATTGCAAGCCCACCATCACCTCCAGAGTCAAGGAATTCTACGAGTCATCATTTGGTGGTCAATGGACATCAGAATGGTCATGATGTGGCCCAACAGAATGTACAGGTGCAAGGGATTGTGCCTCTGGTGCACAAGGATGTGCAGAATGGAGGGCATGTTAATGGGAGTCAGCAACCAGCGGAGAGGGAGCAGAGGAGAAAGTTCAGGGTGGAGAGAAAATTGCAGGAGTTGGAGGAGAAAAAAGAAGCTGTGGAGAATGAGGTACTGTACCACGATATCGTGGAATTCGCCCAGAACTACTTCAACAGTCACGAGAGATCGCCAGAGGGTACGATAATGGCGACTTTAACTCGAAAATCACGTGGAAAGAGCATAGAATTCATTCCAAAATACGAGATGGTGACTTATTACAAAGGTTCAACGATTCCCAATTCTCACATTCACATGTACGACCCAGACAATGTAAATTTAGCGTGTTCGACATTCAGAGATCTCTGCAAGTATCTTCGAGGGGAAATGAAACTGGAACAGGAGATCACAACGATTCAAACGATAATAAATCATGGGATTGAACGAGAAGAGATGAGAGATGAAATTCTGGTGCAGTGCATGAGACAATCCACCAACAATCCCAATACTGAATGGTCAGAGAGGGTTTGGTTGCTCTTGTGCCTTGCAATTGTTGCCTTTCAACCCTCAAAATTACTTTACAAGTATTTTGTCTCTTTTCTACGTAAAAATCTGGCATTGGAAGGAAAATTGAGACAATATGTTCAGTGGTGCGTTGATAATTGCAAAAATACTAAAGTCTCGTGTCGACAATTTCCACCATCAACTGTCGAAATTGCAGCTATGAGGAGATTGGGAACTATTGTTTGTAGATTCTTCTTTCTGGATGGAAGAACTAAAGCTATTGATGTACATCCGACAGATACAGCTGCTGATGCTGCTGCTAAACTTGCTGAAAAGCTGGGTTTGAGGTATGTATTCGTTCATTTCATGAGTATCTCAGTAATGAGTGGTTTTTTTTCACCAAAAAACACCAAGAGACCTTTTTTTTGTAGAGATTTAAATTTCCCACAAAAAGTGTCTTTTCATATTATCTCCTAGAGTCACTCATTCCCCCGATAAACTCAAATTTTTCAAACACTAATGAATTTTTCAAATTTTGAATAGATCTCTAGAAGGCTGGGCTATTTATCAAAGTCGCCCAGACGGTGAGGAACACGTTCGTGCCCATGATTACCTCTACGACGTAATTGCCGCCTGGGAGATGAAGCAGTGCAAACTCAACACCTCCACCTCGTCCTTCTCAACCCTCAGGAGAGGCAGTAATCAGACCCTGGGGAGTGGTGACAATCGTTTTGTCTTCAAACGTCGACTCTTCCGAAATACTCGAGAGCTCTCTCAAGACCCAGTCGAAGTGAACATGCTCTACTCTCAGGCAGTTTACAATGTCGTTAAATGTGATGATTTTCCAGTATCAGAGAAAGTCGCTCTGCAATTGGCAGGACTTCAGGCTCAGGTATCACTCGGGGATCCCAAGGACAATGACAGATTAGACTATTACAGTGAAGTCGACAGTTTTCTGCCATATCGCATCAGCAGAGCTCGAGGAGACGACGTCTGGGTGCCCATAATTGCTCAAGCTCATAAACAATATGGTGCTGGTCGATCTGAACTCACAGCCAAGGTAATTGATTGATTGTTTTAGTTATTGGAGGTTTATCAAGAGAATGAGTGTACTTGGGGGGAAATGTCAATAGGGATTTTTTGTGGGAAATTCCATAATCTATAAGAAATATCTCTCGACATTTTAGTGTACAACGACTTGTTATCGAGATAATTCATGAATTTTAATTGACAATTTCGAAATTATCAAAAATATTGATGAAATTCAAAGTCTTTATCTTTGATAATGAGTGGTTATACGAAAAAATAGTAGGAGACCTTTTCTGTAGAAAATTTCTTCATCTACAAAAAATGTCTCTTGACATTTTCTCCTAAAACCCCTCCATCCTCCCAATAATCTCTCTATTCCACCAAAATATCTAATTTTCCCTAATATCAACAACTCTTCTAGGTCCTCTACCTCTCCTGCGTGATGCAGTACCCTCTCTACGGTACAACCATGTTCTCCGTGACGTACCGAGGCTACTGGTCTTACGGAAATCAACTGATCCTTGGCATAAACTGTGACGGTCTGATGCTCATAAAACCAGACGACAAATTTGTACTCTCCGAATACCGTTACCAGGACGTCGAGAGTATAATGCTGGATCCCAGTGACTCATTTATAACAATATCCCTCCTCAGGCACAATCCAGACAGTTCCCACAAGTGTTTTGTCTTTGAGACCCCTCAGAAAAATGAAATAGGCTCATTAATTGTATCCTACTGTCCCTCCCTATCCAACTGGATCACAGATAATGAAATACCAACTAAAAAGGCTAAATGCATGACAAATGAGGACAGAGTTCGTCTTTACCACAATTTAGTCAATTGCAGAAGAACATTAGTAGATTCTGAAGCTCTTAGAAAACCCCAGGACTCTGGTGGTGGTTTTTTGAGGAATACTCTCCGAAGATTATCTAAGCACAGAATTGAAAAACTCAGACAAGAGCATGGAAATAGTACAGACGATGGAGAGACATATAAAGGTTTTCATCATGCCTATTGGGCATTCAGTAGAGGCTCAATACCCCAGAGTTTGACGAAACTTCCTGATTCTGAGGAACAAATTGCTCTCAGTGTATTTCAATTAGTCTTAACGTACGCTGGGTTAGGACAGAATGGTGATACTGTTAGAAGAGTTGAGGATGAACATGTTAATTTGATACAATCGGTGATGGAGAGGTGCATGAGAAAGGAGAATCTACTTGGAGAATTGTATCTTCAATTGATTAAACAGACAACTGATCATCCAGATCCCAATAGTAGAGTTAATTTGAGACACTGGGCACTGTTGTCTCTAGCTTGTTCAGTTATTTTACCACCACAGAAGATAATCAGAAAGTATTTAATAGCACATTTGAAAAGATGTGCCAGTGATTATGTAACTGAGGAGGGTAAATATGCTAGATTTGCTGAAAAGTGTCTTTACAAAACACAGGGAACGAGAAGGAGACAGTGGCCACCAAGTAGAGAGGAAATTATGTGTACAATCAATAGAAGATTGATATATGCAAGATTTCACTTTATGGATGGACAGTATCATGCTGTGGAGTTTCATCCTTCTGCTACTGCGAGAGATGTTATGGAGATTATTAAGGTGAAAATTGGATTGGGTGAGAGTGCCATGGGTTATGCTATTTATGAAGTTTTAGGCTCCACTGATCGTGCCCTAATGCCCGAGGAGAAGATTGCTGATGTCATGTCCAAGTGGGAGAGGTACAGAACGAGTCAACAGACCTCTCAACCCCAACGAAAGCACGGACATCATTTATTTTTGTTCAAAAAACATCTTTTTCTCGATCAGTACATGAATTTATCTGATCCAGTGGAGAAGGAGCTTCTTTATCATCAAGTTTTGCACGATTTGAGGGCTGACAAATTTCCAATAACTGAGAAGGAGGCCATGATGCTGGCTGCATTGCAAGCACAACTAGAACTTGGAGATTGTTTGGATACTGTTAATGGACCTGAATACAGAACAATTGCCAGCCACTGTCTCCCTTCGAGAATTTCACCCAATATAAGTGTCGAGGGAATTGTTCAGCATCATCAGTCTCTGAGGGGCATGACTCCCAATGAAGCCAAGAAAGCTTTCTTAAATTTTATACAATCTTGGCCACTCCACAGAGCAACAATATTCGATGTTATGCAGTCATTTACTTCTAATTGGCCCAGAGTTCTTTGGCTCGCTGTCGATCAACTTGGACTACATTTGCTTGAACACAGATCCAGAAATGCTCTCTGTACTTATGAGTACAGCAGTATTTTGAGTTATAGTCCAGCGTTAAATTGTTTGATGATTATTACGGGAACTGATAAGAAACAGAGCAAAGTCATTTTAACTACTTCACAGGTGAGTGATTTTAAGGTTTTATGGGGGCATCGAGGAGTTTAGGAGAAAAATATCAAGAGACCTTTTTTGTAGGAAATTTAATTTTCTATAAAAAAAGGTCTTTTGTCATTTTGTCGTAGAGTCGGTCATTATTGAGATAAACACGTAATTAGAAAAAATTGTATTAACAAAAAAGAAAAATTTCATCAATGATTTTGCGAATATCTCTGTAATTAATGAATTTATCGAAAAAAGTCAAGAGACATTTTTATTCGGAAATTAAATTCTCTACAAAAAATGTCCTTTTACCAATTTTTATAAACCCCTTACTTTAGGAGATATTTGCAAAATTAATTGTTTATTCACTGAATCAATTCAATTAAGACCATTTGATGGTTTTTACAGGCTTGTCAAATAGCAAATTTGATACGTGAATATACAGAAGTCCTCCAAATACCACCAGAAATACCAAAGAGAGATTCAGGTATGCCTCAACATATGACCTCAATTCAACCAATAAATGTCACTGCCGCACCCTCGAGTGGACACAAATCGAGACCAGCCTCAACTTTACACCGAGGAGCACCAGTAATCCACTCGCAGGCTAGCTAAAATAATATTTCTATAACCAAGACTAATTTTTTGCCTTTTTTTTTTTATAATTAAAAATCAATAGCAAAGAGGTAAATCTCGTAATGAAGCCGAATTCGATATTTTTATCAATTATGCATTTTATCTTGATAATGAGATGCCCTAGAAGAAAATATCAAAAGACATTTTTTGTAGTTGAAAAAATTTCAAACAAAAAATGCCTCTTGACATTTTCTTCTAGGGACTCTCGTTATCAAGATAAATGCACAATTGATAAAAATGTCAAACATCGATTGGTTTTGCAAGGGGAATTTTTTCATTTTTGCTAATTGTACAGATATCTCGTTAGCAAGTGATTTTAGGAAAAAATGTCAAAAGACCTTTTTTATAGCCAATAAAATTTCCAACGAAAAATGTCTTTTGATATTTTCTCCTGAAATCACTCGTTATCGAGATATTTCGGTATTTAATGAGATGTAAAAATTTGTTACCATTTCACTACGTAAATTAAAATGGAGTACTGAATTTATTTACCGATGAGGCCTATTTATGACGATTAGCATGATAAATTAGCCTAGTACATTCTTCCAGTATTTATTGTAAGTATAATTACTCGTCAGGCACGAATAACAAACAAACTGCCATTATGGAAATTTTATTGATGAAAAAAAATGTAACCAAAGTCGAATTTTTTTTTTCTTTTGTAAATCCTTCTATTATTAATGAACACTACCGAGACTTTTGTCTCACTCTCTCTCCCTTTATCTGCATCATATCAATCAGTCGAGTAAATTTTCAATGAAATATCGAAATTTTTGGGAAATTATTTCGAGTAGTAATTAAAGAAATGTGGATAGTGAATTGGTGAAGCAGAAGATGAATTTGGAATTTTCTTCAAGAGTATTTTGAGAATATCTTGAAAACTAGTGGGTTTAGTGAAAAAGGTCAAGAGAGAATTTTTGTAGGAAATTGAATTTACTATAAAAATCAACTTTTCACATTTTCTTCTAGAATCAAGAGTTGATGAGATATTTACAGAATAAGGTTCATGTCACTATTGAAATCATCTCATCTTATCACTTGACTAATTGAATAAATAGATGTAAATTCGACTAGAGGACTAAATTAATTGTACAGCTTTCTGTACGTTGCTCCTATAAGCAGCAATGCAATGTTAATTATTATTCATAATTACGTAGCTTTGAGGAATAATTAATAATTCAAAATTCGTTGCCATATATAAAAAAAAAAAAATTACACCGCAAGAATCATAAAAACTTTAATAAAATAATGAGAAAAAAAATCTTTGCTGATTTCAAGAGAAATGAAATGGCATTTTGGAATAAATTTGTTATTAGACGATACGTTAGTAGTAAACATTAATTGAAATATATTAAATTAAACTGAAACTTACTTAGGTTGTGATGAATTCACTAATCAAGTGGTAAAACAATGATCAAATTCAAAAAATTGTTATTTGCGGAGTTATCGCAGTAATGAAGAGTTTCAGGGAAAAATGTCAAAAGACCTTTTTTGTAGGAAATTTAATGATCTATAAAAAATGGCTCTTCATTTTTCCCCTTAAAATCACTGATTACCGAGATAATTGACTATTAAACTTGTTAGATTTTACCACTTGACTAGAGAAGAGTAATGCAAGGTTGTGTGGAACACCTCGCGATTGCGTCCAAGAGTAAATTATTAAATAAATTATTACCTTATGTTCAATGTCCAAAGATTTACTGCTGACTGGTTGTTATTATTGACTTCCTCTGTATGTGTATATAATAACTATTAATTAATATTATGGATAATTAATCATTCAGTTTATGATGACACCCAGCTTTATCGGACCAATTCACCCTATTTATTGGCGTTTTTCTTTGCCTGTTCACTGCGTCAGTAAACAGCTCGTGTTTCTTGGGCTCTTCTCCAGGCGCTCATGGTCGGTAAAACAATTGACAACTTCATTGTTTTTCTTATAACCCAAGAAAAACAAGCTGTTTACTGACGCAGTTAACAGGCAAAGAAAAACGCCATATATGTTTTTTACATTTTTATTTATACCTCTGATGATTGAAAATCGTAGGACATAAAGTAATCTGCACATTGCTACCATCTTTTCATCGATATTAAACAAAATTTATACTAATTATTATGTATTTGAGTGGTAAAATCTGATGAGTTATAGATTATTTGCAAATATCTCTGAAACTAATGAGTTTAGAGAAAAATATCAAGAGACATTTTTTGTTGAGAATTTTGTGGTCAACAAAAAAGGTCCTCTGGTATTTTTTTAAAATAAATATATATAATATATATATATATTATATATATATATATATATATATATATAGTATATGTATATAAATAGTATATGTACACATATATCTTAGCTTAGCTATGCGGCCTTAAAAAGGTGACAAAGAACGTTACAACGCTTTTTTTATGAGAGGAACTCATTAATTTCAGAGATATTCACGAAATAAAATTACTTGTCATTTTAATATGTGCAGAGACAGACTGTGATCCGAATTGGGTGTTGTTAACGAATTATTGTTTTTACCATAAAATTAATAAACTTCATCATGCATGAGTGAAGATGGATGTAAAATTAATGAATAATTAATTATAAAATTAATTAATTGAGAATAAAATAAAAGACAGACGTGAAGGTGATATGAGTTATGCGCACGTCAGTACGTACGTAGCTTAGAATAAAATTGGTTGACAATGTTATTGAATTATATGAGTGGAAACTTTGAGGGGAAAGGAGATGAGGTGAGGGGATGTATATAAAATGTATACATTGCGCACATTGTGGAAAGGAATATAAAAGTGATGGTGAATATTTAAACCACGTACTAGGACAAATATGAATTATATTGATATACTCCAACTCTGTGTATAAACAGAATAAAAATCGTATATTGAAAATAATTATAACTAATTTTTTCTTTAAT